>KN884613.1:98300-110360 GCA_000934455.1 Apostichopus parvimensis
CCCCCCAGGAAACCAACGGAAGGGTGTGTCCAGTTAGGGCTAGAAAGGAGACCATCTAAAAGCACGACATAGTAATGTAGACTCGTTTCTATATCTTCTACTGGTAAATGTGTGTCTTCCACAATTCACATCAAATTTACAACCTTCATCAATCATGGTCTGAAATAGGCTCCTTCCGGGAGGATAAGGGCCCCATTCTTATCCATTGCCCTTTCTATGTTGGGAGGAGGTTAGGGGGGGGGGTCGGGGATGCTGATTCGTAAGGGCGCATGTCATCCTAGTCACAAAAGTGGATACTTATCTTTTGTATTGTCGAGAAGAACTATTGAGCATGGTAGATCAGCATTGCAAGTTGAAATTTGAACTGAAATCGGCCGTTGTCAAGGAAGCTCTCTTCAACCCGATCAATCGCTTGTAAAGGTTTACTAACGATACATATGTATATATATAATAGGGCGGGTACTACTACTAATTACAATCTTAGCACGCAACCAATTGTGTGGTAAAACACTCAATAAGAAGGGAACAATTACAAATGATTAAGTGTGGTACAACATATATTTAAGTCTCTCCTTTTATTATCTATTTACAAACATCTATTTACAAAGTGGATAACTCTGAAGCGTAAAAACCCCAAAGAAAAGTTTTTTGTTTTTTTTACAACTTTCTTCATTGACGTTAGACTTATAAAGTGGTCAATTTGGCAATCTTACACATGTAAAACTCTTCTACTTGAAGCAAGTTTAAACTCTTTCTTTTCTTTGACCAAGCAACAAAGAGGAACCCCTTAGGCTTAATAATTAAGGATTACACTAAATCGATGAGAATTACAAACCCTTAATGCCAAAGTTTTAAACCTGGCCTTTACTATATAGAGAAGAATATATAAGATAGGGAAAAGACGCCTATGAGTGATTCGGCGTATATAAAATACTCCCGTGGTATAACCAACATGCCTCCGGGAATCGTGTAACCGATCATACTAATGATCGTTTTAACATCCAGTTACTGCATTCCTTAATCAATTATGATGTAGTTTATAAATCTGTCTTGGACAGTATAGGTAAACTTTACAATCCATTGCGAAAAGTCCAGGTTACTATCATGTAGAATTCATCAAATAAAATTCACCATCAACGCATTAATTAATACACACATATATTGAAGCCCATTCACCCCTGCCACTCATGGGTTGGATGGGGGGGGGGGGAGTGGGATGTGAACATGACCTGTAAAATACATCGAACTATTAGGGCTTCTTTTCTTAACCCTTTCCCAATAGTGCTTCCAATCATTTGATTATAAGCAAGGTAAACATGCATGTCTCAAACAATCATATTCAAACATTTAAGTCAGGAAATATTTCTTTAATTTTATATGAATTGTGAAAAGCAAAATTTATGCGAAATTTAAAACCTTTAATTTCATATACGGCAGGTTCAAATATTTGAATTGACTAAAGTAATTCAAATTAAAAGCATTTTACCTTTCAATTTTAAACCCCCAAATTGGATGCGTTTTAAAACGTTGATGACTTACAAAACTTAACCGGAAATAACATTTTTAGAAATATCGAAAAAAAATGGGGAAAATAGTGAGACATCAAGGTTTGTTATATCCCCCTATACTAAAACATTACATTTTATTAAAAAATGTATATAAATAATGTAACTTTATAAAACCAAGTTGATTTCATTCAGTAAAACGTTTAACAAGAAAATAAACCCAATGAAATCTATTCATCACTTTTCTTGACATTACAGAAAATTTGTCACAAAACTTTCGTCTGGTATAAACAAAGAACTAAATAAACACGTTAATAATTTAGTTTCTTTTTTTATTTCAAAGGGTACACCGGAATATATAAACTTCGCTCCTTTCTTACCCTTACATATTATTACATAATTACATAATTAAAAGCTCTTTTAATTGGAAGATGGCAAGAAAGTACCTTGTTTTAATTAGAAAAATTTGTCATATATTATAAAACAAAATAATAACTAAATGATTCAAAACGCTACGTCATACTTCCCGCTTTCATTATTATTATTTTTTCTTTCGTTCTGATTTTTTTGTTCCTTGGTAATAAGATTGTCAAGGTTTGCAATTCTTGAAATTTGTGATGTACAAATTTCTTGATTTAAAAAGTTTGTTACAATAATGAAAGTATATTAAAAGACACCAAATATGTCACTTGCGCGTTTTGGGAAAATGGAAAAGTTTGAACATAAAATTCTCATTATCTATTAACCTAACAAAAGTAATGAAATTCTCAATTAACAAAACAATTAAGTGATTTGTTCTGAAGTCAACTTACATATTAAGAAGACTTTAGAGTTCTTGGAAACCATAAATACATTTATTTTGGGTTTTGTGGAAGCAAAATGTATACGGAATCATTTTAAAATGATTATAAAGGTGAACAACATATTTTCATGGTGTAATCTAGACATTTATGCACAGGGATTCTTCACATGAAAGAATATTCGGTGTTCAAAAATTTTAAGTAAATATTGTTATAGCAAAAATACATTTTTTTTAAATTTCAATTGTACCATTTAAGAATAAACAACCACAATTTTAATCGTAACGTATCCAAACTATATAGCCAAATGGTTAACAGTTTAAAAATGTTTGTCTTACATGACAAACAATAACATATACAAAGATATTAAATATCACACAATGACCACATTCGGTATCAAGAGAGGTTAGCAAAGTTTTGAAGAGAATTTTTGTTATAAATAATTCTCGTTTGATTTTTCTATAACTTCAACAAGTTTGATCGATTTAAATACAATCAATGAAGAATAGAAAAAAACTCATTAATTTCGATAATTTCAAACAAAATTTTGATAACAATAAAAAATGTCATTATTTTCTATTTCTTTGCTAACTTCAGTGACATCCTTTCCTTTGTTTGGTACCAAGGGAACTTTCAAAATTCAATACTATTTAACTGCGCGTGCCGCTACTTTGAAATTTTGAATTAACAATTTAGTGATTTTGATTTAGTTGTTGGTTTGTTCTCCTCTTGGTAAATTATTTACTTAACCGACTCAAATCAACCACTCGGAATAAAAAATAAACACACATAGGAAAACCCTTCACCTCCCCCACATAAAACCCGCCTTAACCTCCCCCCATCCCCCCCCCAAAAAAAATTATAATAATAATAAATGGAAAAAAATGGCAAAGAAAAATAAGAACTACTTAGCATTGAGAAACTCGACTGGCAAAACTAATATTGTTTCATTATTTGGTAACAAACTGATTGTCATTTTTTAAAAACTTTTATTGCACAAAGTTATAGTATTGTTTTGCCTGGTTTCTCGGTCTATCCCAGTTACAAGTTTAAACTTACTCTTATTAGTAAATTTATTCTGCTACGCAATAGATATTTGAACTATTTCTCTATCTGTCAAACTGTCCATTTATCTTCAAGCAAAACCACAGAAAAAAAAAAACATTTGAAATATGTCCCCCTATACCCCGCTTCTTTGAAAAACCAGAAAAGTTATCTTTTCTTTTCAATTTTCAATTTTGGTGAAAATTAGAATGCGTTGTCTCTCATTTCGTGGGGAAAACGGCGATTTTTTTCTTGTTTTGTAATCGCAAAGGATTTTTGGGTAAAGATTACAAGGAGGAATAACTTTTTTCCGTACCTTATGAGGTGATAATTTTGTGGTTTGCACCCCCACACCCCTCCCCCTTACTTCTGAAGCGGACTCACAGATATTTTCCAATCTTGTTAACATTCACGGCTATGCGCATGCTGTGACCTACTTTCGTTTCTACTTTTACTTGTTACCTTCGAAAAATATCCAGTAAACCGACGCAAAAAAAAACTCGAATTTTTATAAAGTCCCCAGGCATCTCCAGTATATATGCATTGCCGTTTGAATAATTATGTAAATAAAGATAAGGTTGTTATCTTTCACATAACTTTGTGACCTATTTCTGTATACGATAAAATAAACACAGTGTGTGTTAACTTCACATAGCAAGCTGTCCTATAAGAAAAAGCAGCATATGCATGCATGGTTGTTATATAATTGTTCACAATTAAAGTGTTAATTGCTCTAATTGCTTGGTAGAAAAACTGCGTGTAAATGTATGGTAAGGGGAACGCGAAAATTATAGAAACAATTATGATTTTCTTTGTGAATTAAAACCAAATGTAATAGAAGAGTTGATAATTTAATTTACAAATATTACCGCTCCTCGCTATTTGCAAACATTTTCTTACAAGATTGTCATAATGTTTTACTCTGAGATTGAAAGTTTTTTTTCTTCAAAAATGAAATGATTTATTACAACTACGATAATAATAATAATAATATTATATCTATCTACATAATTATTTTTGCTAACGATCTTACTGAAGGTAATGAGTCCAAAACTTGAAACCTTTTAAAAGTTTCTTTTTAAGATCGAAATCGCTTCTATTTACCTGGAATGATGGTTGGTTGTGGCGATGTCCTCAAATTCACAGGTACCGATGATGTCGGCGGGAAATACGGTGCGAAGCTTGGATGCAAGGACCTGTAGATATCATGGTAGGCTGCGGCGAGAGAGGTGGGAGGATGGTGTACCGGTGATGACGGGTTGTGGGAATGTGACACGGGGAAGCAGCAAGGGGGGCTATCTCTCGAGGATGTCAACGATGCTGGTACGCTCTGAACAGCTGACACTCCCGCGCTACAGAAGACACAACGGCAACCAGGAACACAAACCTCACGGCGCAACGCCGCTTCTCTACCAAGGAGGCGTTCCATGCTAAAACTACTCTGGCTTGCTAAAGATTTCGGAATCGCTGCTCCAAACGCTAAACTTTCTGGAGATGCAGGGTGGCGGTCCGAGTCCAACCGATGATGCGGAAGAAGAGCTGGAGGTGGGTAGTGGGCATAGGGGAGGATGGAAGGGGGCCAGAATAAGGGGTAAGCCCGATCCGTCCTCACTGGAAACGGGTAGCCATGATGCATGAAACCGGGAACGCCTCGTTTCAGATGGGCTAGACGATGGTTCCGGGAGGCAGTGGTAGAACGCCTCCTCAATTTCCCCGTCGTTCCACCGATGAACACGTCGTCACTGCTAGGGTCCAGCATCCAGTAGTTCCCCTTACCGGGGTCGTCGTAGTGCCGGGGGACCTTCACGAAGCATTTGTTCAGGCTTAAATTGTGTCGTATAGAGTTCTGCCAGCCCTGTTTGTTCTCGCGGTAATATGGGAAATTTTGCATAATGTACTCATATATACCGTTCAATGTCAGTCTCTTCTCCGGACTCGATCGAATCGCCATCATAATTAAGGCATTGTAACTAAAAGGTGGTTTCTCTCCAAATTTATTCCTCGGTACAGTATTACTTTGGCTTTCCTCTTTCTTGCCTTCTTTTTTACTATCGGTTTCATCCGTTTTCCTATCTGATATTCCAGTCTTTTCGTCCTCTTCTTCGCCAGAATCTGAAATTTTCACCACATTGTCGTCGTCTTCTTCTACCTCCTCCTCCTCCTCCACATCATCATCTTCATCCTCTAATGATACCGACGATTTTATCAAACTTTTGCTGCATTTTTGCTGATGATGTGATTTGAAGTGAGTTTTTTCTCCTGCTGCTAATTCTCTTTTCTCTTTTTCTGCTTCGTCTTTCTCGAGTTTGATGTCGTTGACAGTTGCAAATTCTAGTCGAGATGTAATCTTCCCTCCTCCTCCTCGGTTACTGCCACATTTAGTATCAGCTGACAACATACTCTCTACCGTGAAAAAGTGTTTTGGAACTTTTGGAGAAATGTTCCTAGTATCGCTTCCTTCAACCATTGTTAACAATCTCACCATCTTCCGTATAAAAAAAAGAAAAAGAGAATTTTCAACAAAAAGTTGCTCTCTTTTTAAAAAAAAATCTTTCTGCTGCTTTTTCTGGTCGTCCTTTTTCTGCAATTACTCCAATGGCACTTCCAGAGCAAGTAAAATGTTTAGACACGTGGTCATTGGTGACGATGATGAAAAAGTTCTCAACAAAAAAATTCCTCCGAAAGGACAAAAGATAGAACAAAGAGATACCGCGAACAGCAATGCAGAATATTGAAGAGCTGGAAAAAATTAGAGACAGTAAAATCAGCTTTTATATTTCAAATTCTTCCTTGTTCTGTCGAGAATAACTTGTGTTAAAACCCTTATGTATTAAAGCGAATGGAACACACCACGACCAAGTTTTCTGCCCACCAAGTGGTAACTTTCAGCAGTAACTGAAATAGGAACATTGACGCGAGATTCTTTTAATACCGCAAACCCAGAAAAAAGTTTGACTCACGACAGGCGTTTTCAAAAGTTCTGTGGTCGCCAATGTTTATCCTCACTGAATATGGACGGTTCAATTCAGTATAAGAGATACTAAAAACACAACAACCGTATTCACCGTGACTCCCAACGAGATTCACCGTTGAATAGGGCTTGTTATGAGCTGTCAGTCATAACACAATGCTTTCACTCACTGTGGAGTGTCGTCACGACAGAGCCGACCAATCAGATTCACTACAGCGAGCCTAAAAGAAGTTTTAAGCCAATCAGTAGCGGGTAAATATAAAGCACACTCTTGTAGTTTTGGATTGGATAATTACTTGACAGGTGAGGGCTCGGCTCTGTTAGAAGCTGTCTATCTGGATGGAATCATAAAATGTAGGGCGCCATCAGTTTCGGAAAATGCTTTGGAAAGGAAGCTATCGATTCGTCAAATTCAGAGGTATAAAAACTGAGGACTAAATACTAGTTTGATGTGCGTCTTATCCAATCTTTGCCGAAATATCGTAAGAAATTCTTCACGGTGGTGTGGTTATGTGAATGTGTGCGCTGGGCGGAGGGGGTAGGGTGTGGTTGTGGGTGGGGGGGGGGGGGGGGGGCTATTCCATATTTAAGGGTAGCAACTCCGTAGGATTGCTGAAATAATTTCCATTTCACAGCGACGTTCGTCTAGTTGAAGCTTTTATTGTTCTTTGGGGTTAATGTCTCACACATCAACACTTTATATCAGATCTCATTGTTACACTTATGCAGATAATTTGTAATCAGGAAGATGTTTTTTTTTAAATTTAAAAAAATCTGAAAGGGCGTGAATATTGCAATATGAATCCCAGTATGCGTAATTTCCCATACGAGAATAACACGAACCCTCCCTTCTCATTTCACGGCATCACCCAGTCATATTTTATATTGTGACATTGTCGTCTTAGAAAGAAATTGACTTTACAAAGAATTACCCTACCATCATTACTGGTCTATGTAATATAGATAACTGTCATGAACGACTTACCCAAAGGAACTACAGTTTTTTTTATTCCATTTGTATCACAGATGTAATATTCATTCACACATAAGTGTAACGACTTGATCAAGTCTAAATATGATATCATCGAGCCACATTCATGGCTGGGTTTCAGTTATTGTTTTATGATTTTCTTTCATTGATTAGAAAATATATTTGCTGTAATGGGGATGAGTTTTGCAAATGCTGAATGTAAACTAATGAACCTCTTAACATGTCAAAAATTATACTAGCATTGGTTTCAGAGTTTAAACTATAAACATTCTACCTGGAAAGTAAGAAACGAAAAACAAGGAGATAGTAAAAGATTGTATGTCCTAGTAACATTACAGATTTCCGATTTACAAACTGACTGCTCCCAGACCCAACTTTTAAATTAGGATATTTCCTTGAAAAGGAGCAATGCTTTCTTTAGCTATTGGGGGAGTTGTTCAACACAAAGATCTCTGTCACAAAATAGAGATGATGGTTGGGTGACCATTTAAATGTAAACAAAAACAAAAAAACGTTGACACACCGTTTCATTTACAACTCTAGAACGCGTGAATCACGTGATAATACTGACCGAGGGCACGCATCTGGGTAATTTCATGATGTTAGAAAGACCAGACTACCAGTTTCAGGTTTACAGAGATCTGGAAAACACAACCTTGACAGTTTTCTCTGTCTGCCGTAGGTTTGGTAGACCCTCTCTCTCATCATCTCAAATTAATGTCAATTAATCTTATTTTTTATTTTTTTTCAAACATTTTCATTCTGAAGGGATTATAGTATATTTAGTACAAGAAGTAAATTTTCACTTACTCTCTCATATAAAGTATATGTAGATTCAAAATTTAAATGTAAACATTGAATTGACTAGTATACCTAGGTGTACGTCACATGTGATGTGTAACTATAGTTACTGCGTGATCACTGTCGACAGTTTTGTAGCCCCCCTATACGTCCATCAAATATTACGTTTGTATTCAGTATTCACTTATTTTAGGACATATTTATAACAGTTAAAACTTCTGTAATGAAATTCTTTAATACCCGGAACAAATCAGAAGGCCAAAATTTACAGGAAATAATTACTTTTGAAACCTTAAGAAAATGACATTTACAAACAGAAATGTCCTAAATAATACCAAGGATCTTTAAGAGAATCTATACAGTAAAATAGATTTTGTATTGAGTCCAATACTCGCATTCATATTCTAGCATATACTAACCTATATGCTCGTATAAAAGGGGGCGCAACCACGTTTCTTGTTTGTACGGTTTTTGGGTGGGTGGGTGTGGGGGAGTTCGGGGGTTATAAGATGTTAAGTTGTCCTGGTTTGGGGTCTAAGCGGAGAGGTGTTGCTTACTTTAAGAAATTTTGCATTTTTTGAAACAATTTTCGACTGTTTATAGGTTATACCGCATATACATACATGTTATATATCAAAACACTGTATAGGCCTACACGTGAAAACGTTGTAATATCCTGTCTGCCAATGGGAGGAGCGACGGAGGGGGTGGGGGGGGGGGGGGGGAGGCTGAGTACGTGCATGTGCGCCTATTTGATCTCACGGACTTATACCACTGCGTACTCGTACTCAAACTCGGGACAGTTTGGGGTACAACTTTTAAGTACTCGTCATTGCACTTAGAGCTGCGTATTTGTATACTAGTTCCCATGCAGTTGTCCTCGTACTATAAGTCTGTATGTAGGACACATCTTTATGCCTATTTCAATTATGATTTAAAATGAAAAAAGAAGGCCTAATCTATCAAGGCTTTAGCATGATAGTATATATGGCTTTAGACTTACACAACGGTATCGTCGTATATATATATACTGCAATAGGAGAGGTCAGGCACAGATCTTAGACTATCTGTCTAGCTGTCTATGGGGTGTCAGAGTCTACCATCCTCGTATTCAGGTATAACAATACTTCTATTGTAGTTATTGTAGTTTTTCTCTGGTACAATGAAATAGTTTGACAACTTTCTATTGTCTTCTTTGTATCTTCGAGTAGTAACATCTCTTATCCTATACTTTAGAGTCAAGGACTCGTTTGCTGGTATTCAATTTGTTTCCATTAAATCGTAGAAAGAAAGACAACAAAAAAAGAAGAATAAAAAGCATCGTCCTTATTGAGTTTTGAGCTCACCAAACCAGTGTCGAGGAAACCTGACAAGTGCATACTTAAACCCCGCTTAAAAACTCACCACTTTGTCGAGTTAAGAAAGAATGAAAGAACTAATAGTAACTTATAAGTCCGTCTGATGCCAATATTACTGTAAGCTGAGCGGAGCCTCTCTGCGGCGTATATAGAAGACACTAAATACAGTTTAAAGTAGTGACTATGTTCCATTCCACTAACATCTATACAGGCATCAGAATTGCCACCGAATGTTTTCCTGTTAAAAAAAAAAAAAACCTCAAAGTTCGTAAAAAAAATAATTGGCCTGTAAGTTCAACATTGTAAATAGTATGTTTTAGTAAAAGAAACTTCCATAAATGTGACAGCAAAATATTTCCTTCTTTCTTCTGTATCTGTTTCCACCCCCCCCTCAATTCTCCCCCCC
This sequence comes from Apostichopus parvimensis, assembly GCA_000934455.1. Taxonomy (NCBI): domain Eukaryota; kingdom Metazoa; phylum Echinodermata; class Holothuroidea; order Aspidochirotida; family Stichopodidae; genus Apostichopus; species Apostichopus parvimensis. Next base: position 108,177 of record KN884613.1, read on the forward strand.
CCCCCTCTTCTTGAAGTTTGAACATGAGAGAACGAGGCTTTTGAATTTACTGCTGCATATATGGGAACGGGGCGAGGAAGGGGGAAGTATACTGATGACCCAGCACGTGATGTTACCTGCAAACCCAGGCTTTGGTATGTGATAACTCCAAATTTGATAATGCCGAAATGTTTGGTAGCAAAACATCTCATAATACGTACAGATCATTAAGCTTGAACCAATCAAGTTTTTCATTTTCAAGTATATTTGGTCAAGTTTATACAATTCAACCATTTGTAATTTTTTTACAATTTGCTATTTACATGTAAACGTTTCTACTACGGTACTATATGGACAGTGTCCGGGCGCAGAAATGTAGTTGAGGATAATAAATGCAATAAATTACTTGCATATATTTTCGTCAGCTCACTCATTAACCTTCAAGCGCCGTAAAATTTAGCGAACGATTGTAACCTTTAAGTTGAATGATGTGTACTTGAGAAGTTGAGAGAAATTACCGATGCTTCCTAGAAAAAAAAGAGAAAAAAAAAACCAAGAGGAGATGCTTTAAGGAATCTTTTACGCCCACGAAATGATGAGAATTACTACTAAGCGCTTCATGGAATGCCTATACGTATGAATTACACATTGTAGTGTGTGAAGCTTTGGAGGTAACATTTTCTGTTGAATTTGCGACAAGATGGCGGGTGCGTGGTACCATGTATAGGCCATCGTCATATGCAATGGACTGTTTGGAGCTACGAGTGACAATATACCTCATCTAAATAAAGCTGATTACTGTAGTCGCGGTACTTTGCAACATGAGAGATAAAAGCAAATGTCAACTTACATACTTTCTTGTGTTGGCAGGGGGGCGGGGGGAGGGGGATGAACATATGAAACAGTAACACAGTGCTGAACATTTTGATGGAAGCTTAATAATTATTTGTCTTAACAATAAAGACAGTCAGCTTGCGGCTTTGATAAGCCAATGGGGCTTCTTCGGGAGTTCCTGCTTGCAGAAGGATCTAAAATACATACATACATTAACAACTCGCTAATTAGGTGCAGGCAACAGGTTGTAACCACTGCACGGGAGCGAGAAGTCAGACCTTGATGGAGTATCCAGTCATGGATAAAGAAACATGTCATAGAGCCTTGGTATAGCAACCCAAAATGGACTGAACCCGCGAAATTTTGTTAACGCCGAGAAATGGTCATTTTTAGAGTTTAATATACAGCTTATATAGCATATCGTTGCGGCCTTATAGAGACTAAAGGGGGAAATGCAATTTTTTCTTCGATTCCTGTATAGAAAATTCGAAAAGAAATTGGACCCGGTGTCAACCATGTGTTTTGCGAATTTCTATTTACCAGATTTTAGTATATACGAGTACAATATAAAGATAAGTACGAGTGCAAGACTCATAGGGCTAGTATACCGTAAGTCACATTGCACCCGAATACCCGAATACCGAATGCCCCGAATACCCGATTACTAAACTGGTAATACGACGTATACGACTCTATGCGAGGGCGAGTTAACAATGCCAGACTACAAGTAAGAGAACGGACTCACTCCCGCCGGTCTGTTAGTTGGCCATCCCAGGGTGCGATGACCAGCTACAACCCTCTTCTTTGTACCGGGCGAGAGATGGTAGATATGTTTACTACTTTCTCAAGAGCAGGCTATTCTTCTTAGATTGTACACATTGTCATGGATCGTTACTGATTCTATAGGTGAACGCGGCTTCTGTTTTGCTGCAGGCGCAATTTGTTTTCAAACAACATTGAAATCGATAAATGACACGCAGTTTAGGACATAAACAAGATGGAATAACTAACTCAACGCCAATCTTAACTCAATCGAATTAATGGTCACACAAACAGACATGGTCGGGTGCCTGACATCTTCAAGCTACGTGTGGAATATATGGACCATCAGAGAGTTGGGAGGGACCAGGAAAAAGAGGGGGGGGGGGTTGTGGATTGTACAACCTCGCTATATGATGTAGGCGCAAGACAGATGGGAATATTTTAGCAAAACAGCTAAAACAGGGTTGAAAGAGTTTGAAAGGAATTAATATTCATGTATAATTACAAACATTGAGTTAGGTCTGTCGATCTATATAGCTGTTTATTCTGGACCGTCCTATAGCATATCATACACATATAACATAGGGCCTAACGTTGTTTCTTACAGAT
>KN884614.1:32209-45431 GCA_000934455.1 Apostichopus parvimensis
AAGATACGAACGAGTATCTTTGTGCGAGATTCTCGTACATTAGTGATATATTTATTAATTTCCGCTTTCTGTGTGTAAACCATGTCTGCCCTGTAGAGAGTGAATTTCGCTTAATTTTTCCACATAAAGGAGTGAGATATGGGTTTACTTTGGTCTACTTACATAGAGATCTAATTAACCACTATCGTCCTGTCACGCTACCAATGTAATAATTTTGCAATGTAGTAAAACATATGAACACCATTGCATTGAAAAGCTTAAATAGCAAAACGACTGTATTTTAGGAGACTGAAAACGGAGAAATTTCACACAATTTAGATTTTTTTAAAGAATATATATAGTGTAAAATAAAGCATGAAATAATATTTCAGAAAATAGAACTTCATTAAAACAATGAGATTTCAAACTGGCGAACAATCGACCACCTGCAGCTTCCCTGGGTCTTGAACCTGCATGGACCTTCTGTTTATGTGCAGGCTCTCTTATATTGGAAGACGAGCACACTGGCTCGCCCATTTGATATACATTTACAAAGTGGTGTTTGTTACCTCATAAAACGTTTAAAGCTACCTGCACTTGCAATTGATGTTATAGAAAAAAATTACGTATTCAATAAATCAAATAAATGAAAGTAATATTGTGATATAATTATAGGCTAAGTCTGAATGAAAAATGTATCTATTGTGTGATGATTTTGATACATATATCACTCTCTAACATAAACAAATTAAAAATCAATCTAAAAGACTGAAAGTAGGGACCAATGGAAATTTGGATTGAAAAATTGGAATTGAATAGGATTGATTATCAATATATTAGATTGAAAATCTCTAACGCTTTTCAATTGTTATTTGATTTGTCACTAGTTTCAATCTTTTGCATTAAGAGAGCACTCTTCCCAGAGTGACAAGTTCGAAAAACTTGTTGAAATATTTATTCTTCGAGCAGAATGGCGTACTTTTAGAGTGGTACATTATGACACGCATAGATCATGTTGAAGTGCCGAGATTGCTGGTCTAGCCTGCATTATGTTTATCAAGAATGCATGGAACTAAGGATAAAAACGCTCGCGAAGCGCGCAAACATCTGTTTTAGCGAGCTGCCATGCATGCGAAATGCGTAAAAATATCATAGTAGAAGTACATTTTGTGCGCGCCGAGCGCACAGAGAATTCGTAGTTGCTACTACCATGCATGCATCCTATTTCCTAATTATTGTTGTCCTTCTTTCTCTGCATGGAGACCCCTATGTGCTCTCCTTATAGAAGTATTTGTCTTGTGAATCAATGAACATTCTCAATTTTAAAATAGAGAATATTCAGTAAGATAAAAACATATAAAGCGAAATGAATCTACCGTTCCTCCAGTGTCTCTCTTCTACACTGTCTCAGTCAAAAATGTTTGATTGGTGAAAATATTGATGGATAATTTTCATCTCTAGAATGTTTAAGTCTGACGTCACTGCACGCAGCAATACAACAGTCATTAAATGTGACTAGGTTCTAGTAGTTTGAGTTGTAATGGGATTTGAGGGATCCATATTGATTATATTTCATTATTGATTTAGATTAATGCATATATACGTGACTGATATGAATGTGTGGGTCCAAGCAGGCTTATATATGAAAGGACGTATCTGGGTTTAACTTAAAACTAAGAAACAAATGGATTTTTTTAGGTAAGTTGAATCACCTTGATGTACATACTAGAAAAATTAAAGGGGAGGTGATTACTTAAAAGTTTAACTTAAATATTCAATTTAAGGTTTTTATTTCATTTTTAAGAAACGCAGGGATGTGCCCACGCTGGGCGGCACTGGACGGCCCGCCCAGCACTAAAAATTACCGCCCAGCCCTGTCTTAAAAATCGTGAATCCCGCCCAGCACTATAAAATCCCGACATCACTAACAATATATTCAACATAAATTGGGCTTAGCCTATGCCAATATCATACAGAATAATAATGCATCAGTTACGCATGCGAGAAACATTACTTACGGCTCTCAATCGGTCCCTTGTAAGATCTCTTTGAAACAAACTAATACTTTTTACCAGGTACGTAATATATTTCACTAAAAAAAAAATGTAAATTGTTAGCAAAACTAGTATATGTGTATGTGCTTAAAAAGCTACACAAGTGCCAGCATTTGGCATCTGAGCACCTTCAAAATTCGAAGGGGGGGGGGGATGGGGACAGCCCCTTTCCCCTTAGACCCCTCCCACAGGACGGCGATCAGTATACCCGGCACTCAGGAAATCCTGGGCACATCCCTGGAAACGTCTTTTTTTTACCATCTTATGTACGTACAGTAGTATGAATAAGCAGCAGCATTATGATACAAAAAAAAGTCAACGGTGAATCTGAACTAACAGTGGTTTTAAAATATTGCTATTATTCCTTTCGTCTTTGAATAACTGCTAAACAAAATTAATAGCAATTAGTATCTCTTATAAGAAGCTTGGGCCTGAGTGGGAGGATAGGGGGTAGGGGTAAGGGGGGGGGGGTTAAAGTACTTGGTAATGTGGTTGATTTTGTAAAATTACCACCCGGCAAATTAACTATTGTTTCTTCATAATTATATTCAAGTGCATGCTGACGACAATATAATGCAACATCCGGGCCTTGTATCCTCACATGGTTCTTATTGTTATTAGTACTCTTTCCATCAGAACCATTCAATATATCTGTATATTATAGCATAAGAAACACTCTGATGTAGTTGAGTCCAATTATTCCTTATCCCGAGCCAAGTCCGAGACTACTTGGTTCGAGTATGGTACTCTCGAGTCCGAACAGCGTTCTATAGAGTATACGAGCAACCCAAACCAAGTCCAGCTAATACATAGAGACACAGCAATGACGAGCTCACGCGGTTTCTGCCAATACTGGTCTAATTGACACACAGGGCGTATCGGTTACATAAACCCACTCTAAATATTCCTTAATGTACAAACCGTCGCTTCCTGGTCTAAATGTTCCTTGCCTAATGTTGAACAGAGGGAAACAACTATTGGAAAACTGATTATGTGCGCATGTGCAAACTTCCAATTGAACATACATAGACAGGGTAAATTTAGAAATGAAACAAGTTTGTGCAAGGTTTATTATATTTAGTGAAATGTTGAAATTGTAAACATATCTATTTAATTATCCCATTGTGTCTCTTATTGTATATTTTGATCAGACAACTAACTACATTTCCAAAACTTTGATGGATATCTTTACACTACTAACAATACGATAGAAACATACCATCTTAGACGAAGGGGGGTGGGTGTAACCAATGTGTTGCTTTGTGGACTAAGCAAGGTTTTGCTATTTCTGACCACGATGTTCTGTGGTCCATCTTTAAATACTGCCCTCTTTTCCCTTCTCGTTATCTTCTCTGTCGTCCATTGTATCCATCTGATCATCTCAGTGGGAAGTTGGTCATTATGACGTCACTCAGTTTTTGAAGACATCATTCAGCGGTTAATGACGGGTTTAAAACTATTGTTGTCTTCCCTATAAAGCTGATGTCTATATTCATGTTATTAAGTCCGTGCATCTTACATTGACGAGTCTGTCTCCTATATTGACTTTAGTGTGTTCAATGTAGATGTGCGTTTACCTTCCAGGAATAGTTTACTGTGATATTTGTGAAGATGTATCATTCTAATTTATATATTTTTTGCTTCGTCATATTATATTTTCCTGAAATTTAATTTCAAAATCTCATGAATATAATATTTCTCTTCCTTTCAGGCCTGTGACCGTGGCGGTAATCTACCAGGAGAAGAGGTAAGATAGACACAGATTCATGGTCATGTTAATTAGTAACGGTAATTTTAATAACAGACAAAGAGGTATAATTAATGTTGAACAAATAAATTAGACAAAAGAGTATTGGACTTTGTTTCTTATCAGGGGGAAAGATTTATAATTGTCGTGTATCGAACAGGGAATTTAGATTGGCCAGTTACAAGTTTATATCTCGTAATGGTGATAGCCCTGTTCTCAATGTCAAGTTTAGATGCGGCCTAAATAATCTTCCTTCCGCACACACAATCAAAGAAATGATAAACAAAGAAACGGATAGACTTTTAAATACTGCCAGGTTTAGTCAGATGTTATGGAGCGTTACAAGCTTCACACAATATTGGAAATTAACTTTTAAACTGTAATTCCCCTCCCCCCCCCCCTCCCGCCGACAGATGCAAAATGATTATTTTATTTCACGCTGCTGATGTGCATATCATAATTCGATACCAACTCAAAAAGTATCAAAGAAAATATTTTTAAATTTCTTGTAGTAAATCCTTTGTTCATTCATTTCTCCGTAATTCTTTTTTCACAGTTTATTGACCGTGATAGGAACTGATAAAAAAAAAATTAACATTTTGAATGTTACTTTTATAGTGTAACAATTTTTTTCTACACACAAAGGGCTAACTGTAGAAGTCTATACTCAAATCTACCATAAATCTCTACTCCGGTATTCTTTAATATAATAAAAACATTAGAATGATTCCCTGGGGTCGGGGAGGGGTTGGTGATGGTTTAGGATGGTATCCGTTGAGTTATAGCATCATGAATCATTGTGAAACGAGAGCATACACTTTATCATAAAATCACTAACTCGGGGCGAACTGTTGTCATATGACATATAAGGAAACTAGTAGAAATGAACGGTTGATGTTTTAGTGACTGAGTGATGACGTCATACAGTAATCCATTATAGAGTAGAGTAAATGGAGGAGGGGTGCAAGAAGTAAGCTCCAGTTCAGGTCTGTTTATATAAAAGACATGACAGCAACGGTGTATGTCGCTAACGACACTAAGTTGATTTGGATGAAGCTGCGTGCATGAGAGTTGACTCTCTTCCAACATCAACTTTAAAAAAAAAAACATTTATTGATCAATATACTTCCCAAATGTGTGTCAGTTCAAAGCCTCAAGTAAGATTTCGAGATGGTTTACGCTGGTTCATATCCCAATTAATTTATAATTTATTAGCACAACCTGTTACAGTTATTTATTTTTGACGGTGGTTTTTTTTTTTGGCAATATGAAAGCCAATTTCTGAATATTGTACCAAACCTTTTTAATGTTAGTCAAAATGAGCTAGCAATGAATTACAATTTTACATATATTTTCCTCTTCATGAAATTTTATTTTGAAAAATAAATGAAAACATTGATCTTTAACATGTCGTTGCCTAAACACATTTACAAACAAGTGACACATATAACACCAACTATGGAGGTTCCATTTTGCTTCTTAAATCAATGTTTTACATGATATGTCTGATTTATCCAGCTAACAAATAATGTTCTTATATGCGTTTAGTATAATGGCAACGTTCAGAATGTACATAAGAGCTGATTTCAAGGCACGTTTTATCTTTCTGTGTAGGGCCCATTTAAATTATTTTCAAATACGACGTTAGTAGCTAAGGTTGTAGCTAAGGTGTATTGATGTTAGATAAAGCATTGTATATACGAAATTGTACTAAGGGAAATTGAATGTGATACTCACCATGCAGGCGACGTGATGAGGTATTTCTCCTGAAAGGCAGAAAACTAGCAGCTTGTAGTTCCATTGTTTCAAGGCGGAGGGAGGGAGGATTCGTCCGAATACATCACTTAAAACAAGAGTATGTTACCCAAAGTTGAATGACAATTTAAATTAACGCCACCCCATCCCTCCTCATGGACGTCTTTGGTCAACCAACTTTCTTCAGCGGATTTTTAGAAGTCACTCATCGTTTAGTTGTTGTAATACATCTTGATACATTGCTTATGTAGATATCTTAGACATTACTAGGTATAACCATGGAGATACAGGAACACAATTAATATATTACTTACATCTAAAGCTACCATCATGTTAATGGATAAAGGAAGCAACTTGCCCTTGGATTTCGAACATTAAACCGTCAAAACTTTTAAAATATATTCATGAACAGCGGTTATTTCACCTTTAAACGTCCGGATTACCTTTCATTTTGAATTAAGAAACGCTATACTGATACTGTACAGAGAACTAACAATATAGTAAGAAATAAAAAGTAGGTAACTCGTGTTTTACGAGACGTTCATTTTGAATAATTATGCGACTCATATGGTTAACGCTGGATTCACGTTCATTGTAAAGTCAACACAATAGAGCGAACAATGAGCAAATAAAACATATATCTGTCAAATCATTTGCATCACGTGACAACAAAAGTGTTTCCAGTGCGTATTGTCTACAATGTGCTACAGCTTCCAAGTATCTTGATATCTCGTTCATCGTTCCGGACTTGTATGAAAGTAATCTGGCTTTCAATTTCTTGTTTTGACAGGGTTTTCATTTTGATTCTCTTTGTCCAAATTAAAAAAATCTTTGTCTCTTCTTCACTCACTATAACTATCTCTCCAATCTCTCCCATCTCTCCCATCTCTCTCATCTCTCTCTCAACAAAAACAAAACGAGATCAAGTCTAACTGTTACTATAGCCCTACTACCAGCAAACTAATAGGTTCCCAGACAATGGTACTATGGTAACCAGAGATGCCCGGATGCTATGGGAAGGGGACAGGGGGTCTATTATAATCGAGAATTATTTTTCGGAACAGTGATTTTCTATCACAAAAATTGTGTTTATTTTCGCATTGGGGTCCCGGGATGCATCAACTACTTTGAAAACTTAATTTCAGTAGTTTTTTTAGGGCTTCGTAGGCAATATATCTCCGGGTCCAACAAGACTACTGACCATGTGTATTAAGCGAGCTCTTGAACGTAGGAACATTCACAGGGTAGCGCTTTCAGCCCCCCTGAGCATCGGTCTGAGTCCGCCCTGATTACATTAATGTTTGAAGGAATTTTCGAACTTTCATAATGATGAGAATGTTAAACCCTGCAGCTAAATTTACAATGGCTACTCAGCTAGACAGGATCAGCTTATAAACAGGACGGAACATTTCCCTTTATCGCACCAATGTGTGATAGTACATTGGGTTGCATTGGTTGAGTCATCGTGATATAAAGGGGAAATCCCATGGATAGGGTCATTTGATGGTTACCAGCAGGGAAGAGGATGGGTGTGGAGATAAGTGAACTGATTCTTGTACAGTAATCCTGTTTTACACAGAAATCTTTTTTCATAAATTGGGAAAGGATTATGTCCTTGTGCTATGAGTCAATATGTATTGACATATGCTATTCATTTTGTTATTTATATACTTATTTTCAATATTTCAAGCAAACGGTAGAAATTTTTATAGAATCCAACCTTAACGAATTGGTCCCTTCAAGCACGGAATCAACGCAACCACAGCAGTAGTAACAATGGTTTCATGGATTTAGCCTCCATGTGTACATATCATGTTTAGTGCTAAAATATTCGCAGGATGCACCGGTTAGAAATCACAAAAATGATAGCTAAAATAATAATAAACAGGACAAAGATTGTCTATACATTTGAAAAAATGCAAAATGAATTTAAAAAGGAGGGAAATTATGTTTGTAGTATTATTAATCCATTATGTTTCCTATATTCCAATATGGCTGTATATTATGAATATTTTCAACAATTAAATTGTCATGCATTGTCTTTGTTACTGTGTTATCTTATACATATTCATTACTTAAACTTTCCCTTCTGTTTAGGGATTCATAGAGTGGAGTTATCAGAAAAGCCTGGCAAGGTTCAAGTAACTGTAAGTCAATACAGCGGACTAGTCTCTACCGTAGTATTTAAAATTATATTTGTTCACAGTGATTGTCAGCTACTTGTAGTTGTAAAATCTTAATATATTAAAAACAATCTCCATCAATAACCAGAATTTGTATACCTATATCAGTGATATCTAATGTTATCTGGTCACTAATATCATTTGCTTCAACTATACTTGGCTTTATTATATTTTTCATTAATTAAGCTGGTCCCTGAATACATTTATGGAAATGAGTGATAAGTTCCTTCCATTAACAGAAACATCGTTTGCTTGTTTCCCGTGTGGCGGTGTTTCGTTTAGCTGGTGAGTTAAATTACTTATTTGCTCACGGTATTGCTGGCGCTTTTTCCGGGGGGAGGGAGTTGCTTAGGTATCACCTCCCAATTATTCTACTAATAAGTATACTTTTCGACCAATTATTATGATACCAATATAACCTGATATATATCATTTTATCTTTATTTTACAGCTCAATGCAAAATGCATGTTCATCTGGTGATGCCAATCATCGACAGGACTATGACGTCATTCACTCAATTCTTAAATTGATGCAGTAATTTTAGTGAGAAAGAATCTAATTAAGATTTTAGGTTCAAACTGTTCATATCTCCCAATTACTAGAAACAGCGCCAGATAGAGCTCCAGTATAGTAAACATGCAACTAGTCCAGTATGATTGTAACGTCATCAAATGCTTATATTCTCAAATCAATGGAATGGTGACTTGGTGAAGACTGTAACTTTGACATTCATTGTGAATGAATTTTGTAGAGAGGTTAGGTTGTACAATAATATTAATAATTCCATATACAATGAAGAAGTAAAATTTGAAAGATAACTGTTTAATTTACATCTTGTTTTAAAGGATTACTTTTTTCGGAATTTCAGTCTTTAAATGTTATAGTCCAAAAAGGAGTGTTATTAGTGTTTCTTCAACTTTTCTGGTTTTGTAAGATAAATTTCTGGAATACTCCTTTCATGTAAAATTGATGATGACGTCAGCCCCTTAGTACAGGCCTAAATATTCATGTTAATAATGTGATTTATACATTTGAATAACTCAACAAAATCAAGTTTTGTAATTTCGTTCTTACACCAAAGCCATAGTTAGATGATTTCAACAACATTTGTCCGTGTAGAATTTGTACTTCAATGTTAACATGTTATTTGAGGACATAAAAGTCTCTCATCCCATTGTGTTTTGTGTTGTATTTGATGAACTTACATAACTGTCTCCGTATTATATTATATAGACCAGTTACCTTTAACTTAGCTGTTCAAAGTAACTTGTCTCAAAATTAAACAAAATGTTATAGAAAAAGCAACCTAGACTGAATGCCAGTGGTCTACGACATAACAACATTAATGTTGTGCTTAAAGTCATCCTTTAATATGCTTCATATTCAACAACTTAGTTTTGTGCGCTAAAGTGTACAAATGTAACCTTTTATGTTTTGAAGCCACGTTGCTGTCGTTCGGGGGACTAGAGGGGTAGGCGATGGGGAGATACATGTTATCCTTTGACCATTTCTGAATCTGATGTATATGCTTCACTGATCACGATCTATCTTATATTGAGAGACAGCGCCCTCATTTTCGCCAACTACTTTAAAAGTATGATGACGTCATTGATTATCAAGTTGAAGAAACAATTAACAAATTGACTACTTATGTCTTTTGAATTTAGCTCAATGAAATTTAAAACAAAAAGATAAAAGCGAAGTACATGTTAGAAAGAATGAGTAACTATGAGAATCTCGTGCACGATATTACTCACCTTTCAGACGGGGTTAACCACAGGTAGCGTACATAATTTAAATTTATTGCTAGGTTTTCTTTATATTCGGAGAAGGGGGTGGGGTGTTTAGTAGATTCCTACTCCATCCTATCAAGATATTAGGTTAACTTTGTAAACTGTTGATAACTCCAAATACTACAAAGAACTCCAATCAAAGATTCGATACATTGCATGACCATACAGCTACTTAGTATTGTAAAGTGTACAACAAGTCATTCCTTACGTTTTATTACCTACATTACTGTTCACATTTACTTTCTCTTCTAACTCTAAATGTGTTTGCTCTTCAAGCCAACATCAAATTAATAAGAACCAATCAAGGTTTTAATGACGTCATCCATCAACCACTACGTCATCAGTATATGAGACTATACATCCCTATCTTATTCTTTGTGTGTATGTGGATGGGCAAGGGGGTGTGTAGGAGGGGATAAATGACGTACCGTCTACATTGGTGACCAAGTAATTGTATATATTAGTCATTTGCACCACCACCAGCACGCTTATTGTATAATGGGAATTAAACGGTAAAGTGCATTATTTTTTTAATTTTTTTTTCCCCTGATTATGTAACAAAGTCTTTGTTACTTGCGTAACTGAAGAAAGAGGATTCACTTACTCGTGTGTCCCTGGCCAAGTATTGCTGGTGACCTGTTCTCAGCCTCCATGCTCTCCTCAAGTGAAGGGTATAACACCCTTCATTGGTCCAATTGTGTGTAATGATATGATTCATCCCAACTCCAGACCCCTATCTTCAATCACCACCCCATTCCCCGACAAGCACTTTACTACTTAGAACATTAAATAAACGCCTAATTCTGTTAATACTTCTAAAATATTTTTAAGCAGACATGTTTGGAATGCTTTGGATAAAATCTGTACATACTGTATCCACATACACTCAGTAACTAGGAGTGCGTGATTCAACTTTTCTGTGGTTTTCTTCGTTCCTACTTTTACTAATCTTGAATTAAACTGTGACGTATCGGTTACGTAACGTATTAAATCTCACACGAGTAGAGTCACATTAATTGTGTTAATGTAAATACTAAATGACATACATTGGTTATCTACAATACCATTGTGTTATTAAAATCGATCTACAAGAACTTAGAGGTGATATTAATTAATATCTGTGATGTGTTTGTTCTAAGCCAGGATTTTTCTTTCTGTTCCAATGTTTTATCGTTGTTAACATGAAGACAATAGGATGACGTGACAACTCTTAAAAGGATAGCTCAGGGGAAAATTCATTTGACCAATCATATAATAAGCATCCAATTCCTACCTTGCATTTCAAAGATATCGATAGCTGAAATTGTCACAATTTGTAATATAAGTGAACTTGAAGCAAACAGGTGTGACGTCATAGTTACAGCACACTGATAGCAAATGTTCTCTTTATTCCTATGTTTAATTTTCTTGATATGACATTGGATTGTATAGGGTTACAACTTTGCTTTCGGGGATTTGAAGATATTAATACCCAAATGACTGTAGTATATTCATATTATATTGAATCCTCATATTGAAAAAGAAATCATGGATGTATATTTCCAACGGAGTAATGGATACTTTTCATACTTGCTTTATGTAGATGTTTTTTAGTGAGAAAGTGTGCCCTATTGTTTTGGCGTTGACCTTATGAATATTAATGAGATTATTGGATCAAACCTAAGGAGTTTTAAAGTAAAATAACTCCGCAACCTGAATTCAGATTGTGGCCAGACTTGGTATACAGTTGTTGGTTAATAGCTGGTACATGTAGGTAATCTAAGTCCCAAAAAATTCCAGGCACATTTTTACGCTGACAGGGCCAACTTTTATTACCACCCCACATGCATTTTGAGACACATTCTTTGGGCCTGAATTTGTGAAGCCCAATATTTGTGGAACCATTTGAGCGCAAAATTTTGTTGGGCCCAATTTTTTGGGAGGTGCCAATAATTTAAACTTGCAAATAATTCCACAACCTTAAATCAGATCATATCCAAACTTGGAATACAATTTTGGTTAACAGCGGGTACATGTTGGCATAAATATTATGATATTTGGGTGATGGTTACTACACTTTATTATTCCACTATTCAAGTAACCATAGTGACCATTGGACCCTTGTTAGTATTTTATCGTCTTTATTTACCTTCCGTTGTTATTATAGTCCTCAATAAAGCCTTGTTTGTTAAGACAATACGATCATGTGAGCTTACAAAATTTAACAATATTGAATATGATCATTACGCTGATGATGTTCTGTACATAAAGTAAACATTAATACAATGGTATGCTCTCTGTGTTTAATTTTTAACTTTTATTATTTCCTTTTTTTCATTTTAATGAATCTTTTAAAGTGTATATTTGTTTGTGAGACTAAAGGAGAATCAAACCCAACAATCATTTTAATAGTATTTGTAAGGTAAACTATCGATCATTGTAATATTATGTGATCGGTTAGCTATTGATCAATCATTTTAATAGTATTTGTAAGGTAAACTATCGATCATTGTAATATTATGTGATCGGTTAGCTATTGATCATATTTACTATGATGTGATAGGTAAACTATCGATCATATTTACTGTTATGTGAAAGCTAAGCTATCGATCACTATCAAAGTATGTAATAGGTAAGCTCTCGATCATGTTAATATTATGTGATAGGTAAGCTATCGATCATTTTAAAATTATGTGACAGGTAAGCTATGGATCATATTTCATATTACATGATAGGTAAGCTATCGATCATTGTACTATCATGTGATAGGTAAGCTATCAATATTATGTGATATGTAAGCTATCGATCATTTTATTATTATGTAATAGGTAAGCTCTTGATCATTTTAATATTATGTGATAGGTAAGCTATCGAACATTTTATAATTATGTGACAGGTAAGCTATGGATCATATTTAATATTACATGATAGGTAAGCTATCGATCATTGTAATATGATGTGATAGGTAAGCTATCGATATTATGTGATAGGTAAGCTATCGATCATTTTAATATTATGTGATATGTAAGCTATCGATCATTTTAATATTATGTAGGTAAGCTATCGATCATTGTACTATCATGTGATAGGTAAGCTATCAATATTATGTGATATGTAAGCTATCGATCATTTTAATAGTATGTAATAGGTAAGCTATCGAACATTTTATAAGTATGTGATAGGTAAGCTATCGATCATATTTAAGATTACACGATAGGTAAGCTATCGATCATTGTACTATCATGTGATAGGTAAGCTATCGATCATATTTAATATTATATGATAGGTAAGCTATCGATCATTTTAATGTTCTGTGATAGGTAAGCTATCGAACATTTTATAATTATGTGATAGGTAAGCTATCGATCATATTTAAGATTATATGATAGGTAAGCTATCGATCATTGTAATGTTCTGTAATAGGTAAGCAATTGATCATATTTAATATTATGTGATATGTAAGCTATCGATCATATTTAATATTATATGATAGGTAAGCTATCGATCATATTAATATGATGTGATAGGTAAGCAAATGAACATATTTATTATTATGTGATATGCAAGCTACTGATCATTTTAATATGTTGTGATACGTAAATTATCGATCATATTACATATCAATCATTGTAATATTATGTGATAGGTAAGCTATCGATCATTTTAATAGTATGTGATAGGCAAGCTATCGATCATTTTAATATAATGTGATATGTAAGCTATCGATCATT
>KN884615.1:32723-45289 GCA_000934455.1 Apostichopus parvimensis
TGAAATTCCTTCTTTTTCTTTCAAAGAATGACAACATTCCGCATTTTTGTTGCGTGTTTCGCTTATTTCCCTTTTCCTGCCATGGTTAAACTAGCCTCAATCTTAGCCTACTTGTAAGCTGCCTGTTCGTGTGAATGCGGACGTAATACGTACCGCCTGGTTTATTCACGGTGCTGTAGAGTGCTTTGTCTGCTGTTATAGCAGTCTCTGGTACGGATTCCAGTGGAGGCGACTCCGTGAATTGCACGATGCCGGCTTCCAAGTCACTCGACGTCGCTTTGTACAAGGCTCCGATGTCGATCTCTCCCGTGATGCGCCCTTTCGAGGACTGACGTCGATGACGCGAGTCACGTGATTCACGGGATCGCCTCGGCGGGCGGTCGTAGTTTTTAGATGGAGATGAGTGGGACTGGGAGGAGGAGTATTGCGTGGAGGAGTGCGGAGATTGGTAGTTCATCTGCTGCAGGCGACAAGCGTTGGCGTAGAGTCGTTCTAATTCTTCCCTGTTGGAGGACGTGTTGGTACCGATCGAGTTGAGGCTCGGAGGCTTTTCGTCTGGCGATCAAAAAAATAACAAATATAAGTCATATCGAATAGTGTGTATACTGGTTTCACGAAATTTGTAACTTCCATAATGTGTGGTATGAATGAAAATGTACGGTAGAGGAATATACCAAACCATGCTTAGTGTGAATGACTACTTCATTAACATTGACGGAAAGAGAATGGGGTTGGGACATAATAACAAATGTAAAAGAGTTCAAAGCCATCGTCATTTTGTGAAGGTCTGTGATAAGGTGTAAGGAATCCACGTGATTCATGCACTTTGCATCATCAGAACACTGATCACCCTTCATAATTGTAATGAACAATATATACTGTGACGTCATACACAGTTCGACAATGGGTTAAAGCTAGGGTTTGTCAAAAAGACTCATAATCTGACACTTTTTAAAAGGACCTATATTCAAGCAAAAGCTTATATCATCAATAAATGGTCTGACATTCATAGCAATTAATTGCAACAGGTTCTGGTCAGGATAATTGTAAATATAATAATACACAATGCGTATCGAGTACACACCCTGCTGGGAAGCTGATGTTTCGCTATCTGGTTGAGCGTGCGAAGAGTTCCCTGAGGCATGGTCACTCGTGAAGAATTGAACCGGTCTACCGGGTACCGCCGGAGGAACACCGTGGAAATCATCCAAACGAGCGTAAGTGTGAGTTGATATAGCTGGAATGGAAAAACAAATCGATCGAATACTTAAATGTTTAAACTCTGTTGTATAGGTTAAATAGTTGAATTATACAATGTATCGCCTAAGTATCATAATTGTTTATCTTGAAACTGTTATTGACTTGAGCATCTCACGGTGCCCAAAAACGTTGCCAAACTGATCACAAAGATATGGCTTCCAACACGTTTCTGTTACAATTATTCTAATAAATTTAAAACATAAATTTGAAACATTTTCGTAATTACATCATAACAAAGTTATTGTGTATTCATATCTCATGAACCCATTGCCTTTGAAACAGTTAAAATGACGTCATATTATCACTTGACAGATAGATAGCTAGAACTCTTACATCTCTCTACTGGTGGTTGATCGTACACCCGTTCTCTTATGTGAGGAGCTGCGGCCCCGAGGTCTGACAAACTGTCCGATCCCTCTTCGTCGGTACGGAAAGTCGCCAGACTCCGCCTGTATGAGCCACGATAGCCGTAACCGCCGTAGGTGTCAGGTCGACCATTGCAATTCACATCCACTTCTGAAAGAAATGCAGAATAGCGTATAATGTTGATAACAGCTTTGCAGAGACACAGTTTATATGGACACATTTTGTGTAGACACAGTTTGTGTGGACACAGTTTGTGTGGACCCAGTTTGTGTGGACACAGTTTGTGTGGACCTAGTTTCACCACCAATTTACCGAACCTAACAAAGCCAGCTGCAAAGGTTTAGTTGTATATTACTTAGACAACCTAATGTCTGCACTTACACCAGCAGAATGTGTAGTGTTCTACATGAATAAGTTATTATCGAACATCACGTGACTATGTCATCATACCTTGCGACCCGTCCGTATGAAACACCCACGGCGATTGGCGAGATGGTAGAGGATGCTCTATCCTGACGGGCGTTCCTAGGAATGGTTCTCTTTCTGGCGTCATAGGATTACCATTAATGACGTCGTGCCGTCTCGGACTGAAAAATAAATGGCGTCATATTTACTAATGTTCTCTTTACCTTGAACGTCTCAGTTAGTGATACAATTGAGTCAGTTATTAAACACATTTTCCATACGACTACAGCATACACTTCTCGTAGCAATGTTAAAGGGTTAGGGCACAAAACAAGGCTTACACTAAGTGCGAGTAATATATACAAGGAAAATCAACAATAACAGTTGCAATATATAGTTACTGCGTACTCCATACTTTATTTCTTTTTTATTTCTTTGACTACGAAATATCAAGCCTAACCTTCTCCCTAATGTTACCCTTTGAGGTTATATTATAATAAA
Source organism: Apostichopus parvimensis (assembly GCA_000934455.1). Taxonomy (NCBI): domain Eukaryota; kingdom Metazoa; phylum Echinodermata; class Holothuroidea; order Aspidochirotida; family Stichopodidae; genus Apostichopus; species Apostichopus parvimensis. The sequence continues at coordinate 35,256 of KN884615.1, forward strand.
GTGTAGTCACAATAGCGCAGACATAATACTGAAATCATGAAATGATACCCTACTCTGTCTCCTACGGAAGCTTTCAAGTTACTATTTTATATATGTATGATTATGTTTCTTTCATCGTACACACATAATACGGTGATTAGAAGTTGCATCTAAGTAGGCTACCTTGTATCCTACGGAAGCTTTTAAGTTACTATTTTATATATGTTTGTTTATGTTTTCATCATCGTGCAAAACTAGAGCAGTGATCAGAAGTTACAACTCAGTAGGTTTCCTTGTGTCCTACGGAAGCTTTAAGTTGATTTAGTACATAGTTACGTGTTAAAGGGTAGTACGTTTAACACATACCGTACATACATAGTAATGACCTGCAAATGACACAAGTGTCTTATTTCCTACGGAAGCTTCCAAGTGTCCATTATACATATAATTACATTGAGTTAAGGATAAGTTTTCACACACACACAACATGCTGAATTCATCATAATTGTCGAATGTTGTCGAATGTACGGAAGCTTCCAAGTGTTCATAATACATATAATTACATTGAGTTAAGGTTACCTTATCACACACACAAAATGCTGAATTCTTCATAATTGTCGAATGTTACCAATACATGTGAGCATACCTGGAATTTAGCGAGCTATGTCTTTCTCTCTCCGCGATGGCGGCGGCAAGACGAGCTTTCTCTCTTTCCTTTTGGAGGCGTTCTCTCCTCTGGAACACAAAGTAACCGAGGAAGATTCCAAAGAGAATAATTGTCATGAGTCCAACGACTGGTACGTATTTTTTAGGGTCGTCAAGGAAAGGAAGTACCTTTGGATGTTCCTGTGATGGGGTGATTGAAGGCACAGTCTCTGTTGGAATGAGAAAAAAATGATATTTTATACTCGTTAATGAGGTTACATCGAGCCACCTCAACCATCACCACCATCAACATAACCACCGCGACCGACACCAACACCACATCACCATCAAAACCACCATCACCATCCTCATATTCATCATAATAATATAGTGTCACTCACATAGTTATAGCTTCAACTTTATCCATATAAATTTCATCTTTGAATTGTTTATCGACATATATCCTTAGAGAAATGACATTCCATACCCAAAATTGCCAAAAATAAATAATCTGTTGCTATTGCCTATAACACATGCTAATGTCCATACCGACTGCCGTAAGAAAAATGTGTTGTTTTTCAATTGATACGTTTGTTGGTTTGTCGGTTGTGATTTTGACTTTCATGTTTTCTCGCTGTCAGCAATCGGCAATAATTCTAATGTCAGGGTGTTAGAAGAAGGAAGAAGAAGTAGTAATAATACGAACGTATATTCTTTCAACAGTTTAATTACAACCTACCACCGTCGATAGCTGTCGTAGCTTTGGTGAACTGGTGTACACTCGGGCCAGCGCTGTTCACAGCCGTGACCTGGAAGTCAAACCAGGTCAAAGGTCGTAAGCCTCTGATCGTGTAAATTGGGTTTGTGCTTGGGTAGTTCGTGCTTGCCTTGATCCACACGTTGTCGCTAGAGTTTTTGTATTCAATGCTAAAATGTTGAATCGGACAGCCACCGCTACGCCATGTTGATAAGAAGACGGTAATGCTCGTAGCATTCGTGAATGGAACTACTTCGTCATCAGAAGGAGGCACCGGAACTGAAATATAAAAGTGAATATTCATAAAGAAATGATGCATTTACATCCAACCCACTGAGTATGGACAATATTCCATTGTTAATATCACTCTATACTGTCCTATCAAATCATGTTTCAAAGCACACGTACTGACAGAATGAACAGTTCCTAACCTTTGATCTGATTCTAATGCTAGTATCACTCTATACTGTCCTACCATATCATGTTTAAAAGCAATCGTACTGACAGTATTAACAGTTCCTAATCTTTATTTGATTCTGATGCTAATACCACTCTATACTGTACTATCATATCATGCTTCAAAGCACTCGTACTGACAGTATGAACAGTTCCTAATCTTATATCTGATTATAATGCTAGTACCACTCTGTACTGTCATTCCATATTATGCTTTAAAGCACTCGTACTAACAGTAAGAACAGTTCCTAACCTTTGATCTGATTCTAATGCTAGTAGCACTCTATACTGTCCTATTATATCATGCTTCAAAAGCACTGGTACTAACAGTATGAACAGTTCCTAATCTTTATGTGATTCTAATGCTAGTACCACTATACTGTCCTATCATAGCTTGCTTCAAAGAACTCGTACTGACAGTATGAACAGTTCCTAATCTTTCTCTGATTCTAATGCTAGTACCACTCTATACTGTCATCCCGTATCATGCTATAAAGCACTTGTACTGACAGTACGAACAGTTCCTAACCTTTATCTACTAGAAACATGATATTCATACTGTTAGTACCGTACGAGTTCTATGAGCGCTACATGAAAGCACAATATAGAAATAATTCTCCAACCAGGTTTGAATTCCTCATTTTGTGATATTTTAAGCATGATTATCAGTAGACCTCAAGGAATTGACACTCGGAAGTTAGTTCAACTAATAATTGTGTTAATTAATTTCATCAGTTGATTTTCCCCCATAATATACCCTAGCCGATGCGATAGGTTTATGCGTCCAATATAAATATGGTTGTTATAAAAGAAAACTTTACCTATCACTTCAAATTAATTTCACTTTAGTATATATCATTCATAATTAAATAATTAATTTTATTGACAACGTCAACTTAAATAATCCCTGAAAACAAAACTAAACGAACCACATCAAATAAATTTGATGTCAGTTGGAATCATTCATAATATTGTGTATTTACTTTATCTAATTTTAAATTAATGACGTCAGTTTGGACATTACCTGAGCCCTTTGTCGCTGCAGCTATTTCATCGCTGGTCTGTCCAACTCCTAGAATGTTTTCAGCCGTCATATAGAACTTGTACTTTGTGCCACATTGTAACTGCTCCACCTTTAAGCTCCGTAATGTCGAGTTGAGGCGAACATTGGACCACTCCTGCGCATGCTCCATTTTATAGAAAAGTTGAAACTCTAAAATGATAAAATATATATATAGATATATACGTGTTATTTGGTGAAATATCAGAGCAATATTGTTTTTATAAAGATTAAAAACATCTATCTATAAATTGATAATTCCCATTTTTGTTTTCACGTTTATGTTATAAGGTGTGCTTCTAGATTTAGTAAACCGATTTTTCACAGACAGAGAAGTGTTACATCAAGCAATGCTATATAAGGGGAAGAAGATTAAAGGGTGGGAGGAATACTGTACCCAGTTGGGACAATTCTTTCTATACAGTACATTCATGTCCCGCTTCAAAGCACTTGTATTGTCAGTATGAGCAGTATGAATATCATGTTTCTACCATATAAAGGTTAGGAACTGTCTGTATTGTTAGTAATAGTGCTTTGAAGCAAAAATGATAGGACAGCATAGCATGATATTAGCATTATAGAAGCAGGTAAAGGCTAGGAACTGTTCATACTGTCAGTACCAGTGCTTTTACGTACGATATGATAGGACAGTATAGAGTGGTTTCAGCATTAGAATCAGGTAAAGGTTATGAACTGTTCATACTGTTAGTACGAGTGCTTTGAAGTATGATATGAGTGGACAGTATAACATGGTTTTAGCGTTAGAATCAGATAAGGTTAGGAACTGTTTGTATACTGTTAATACGAGTGGAAGCATTTGATGGAGGGACGGTTTAGAGAGGTATTAACATTACAAAACGGTTCCAACTGGCTGCTGTATCCGAATGTATTTGAATATTCAGCATATATAAATATTCATATTACCTCTGATTGGACTGCCTCCATTACCCGTCGGTTTCCATTGGATAGTTATGGAATTAGAGGTAGATGAACTGGTAGAAACTTCAGGTGGGAAAGGTGGCGCTGTTTTGAAAATGAATAAAGACATGTTACAATTGTGAAAGTACAAAGAGATAATCACACGTTAAAAAATAAAAAATTAACATTATTTCTATAAAAGAGTAGCAAACGGTTAAAAGAAAATACAATGTGTTCTTCTTCTTTTATTCAAATTGATTAACTTGTCCAGGATATTAGCTTCGACTGCGCATGTCTGCGTTACTATGGAACAATGGTGTATCAGTTTTACTAGCCACGCTATCACAACAGTCGGACTACCGGGGTGTTGCTTGTGTCGTCCTGTACCGGCTTCACCAAAAAAAATAGACTGTTCTACCATTGTACTGACGTCATAACATTCATTAACATGAGACTCATTGGCTGTGTTATGTTCAGTGGTTAACTGTGCTTTCATGTTCATAGCCTATCGTTGACTTGCAATACTTTCACGCTGTTGAACCTAGTCTTAACCTTATTTGCATAAAAAGGGTGAAGGGTCATCAGCTGTGCAGTTGATCACGTGATGAGACCAGTATGCCGATGAAATCCTTAATAGTTGTCGTGAGGAACGCGTCAAGCGTTCAACGAACTAATTTCGAAACGTTCGAAAAATGTTAACGCTAAATATGCAATTCAATAGTAGGTCTACATTAATACATATTACGAATTATCTGAATAACAAAAAAAAAAGAAAGGTTTCCGTTCTCTTTTTAATACAATATTTAACATAATAATTATCGATATTTCGTTCTTTTCAAGTCCTAAAGTATCAAATCACTTCGAATGATATCATTATTAAAGATGTATTCTAACTAGATTTCAATGTTAGTTGACATAAACAATACAATACATTGCCATTTGGGTTAGCAGTACACCGTTCTGAAAACATCGCTGGACAAAAAAAAGTAAATATCGCATCTAAGTTAGTTTAATTAAAACAAATACAATCAAATTCAACAATTGATTCCACAAAGAGTTAGTGTATAGGGTGAATGCACAATCTAAAATAAAAATATGCTGTTAAAATAAATTATTAAACTTTGGTAGAATTTTTTTTTTTTCATCACCAAGATAATTTAAATAAAGATATTTCATTTTTGTTCTATAAATCAGCTTATAGTCTAATTATCGAACCAGTTACTTAATGTGTGACTGCCATCATGACACCCCCTCCCCCTCCTCCCCTCCCCTCCCCTACATGTATACATGCTGTCGTACTCGCAATGTTAGGCTCTAAAAATGAGTACTGTTACCAACAAGATGATAACCTTAAAACCATCATTAGCTTCATCGTTCTATTCATTGGACTTACATCTGATAATCCAAGATGGTAACTATATACCTTAAAGCACACTTTGGCACCAAAAGTGGCACCGATGAAATACACATGAAGGTGAATCCACAGGGACTTTACGACTGAGCTGGTTGGTTAGTTACACGCATGCTCACACATATGACGAAACAATGACGTAATGACAATCCATGCAAATAACATCAAATGTTAAACCATGATTATATAAAGCGGCTTGCATGTGTGTGTTTTTTTTATAATTAATTTTGCCCTCCGCTTTAAGAAAGTCGTAGAACGTGGCCACGAGAATGAAAGTCTTTTTGTTACACGTCCAGCTGGGCTAGAAAATGTAATATAAAACGTCCTAAGTTCTCCAACTTCACCGACTGCACCCTATTAGAGATTGCATATAAATGCAGCACCCAACATAGGCACATAATGTACCGACTTCATAAGAGACCAGTCTTAAAATGGCAGGCTCTTCTGGACGTTACTTATCATGATTTTCAAAAAGTCTCTTGTCTTAGACCGCAATCTATAGAAATACAAATGTTAACCAAGATTGTCTTCATTATATTTCGTCGTAAAATTCTCTGCAAATGTTTCATCATGAATTTATAGTTTTATGTTATATGAATAGCGCCATCACTCTGAAATAATTACGTAATAACAGGGTTTTAAAGTGAAGATACTAAAATGAGTCACAATAATGAACTGCGTTCTTAATAAATAGATGACAGCATTATTGTCATAGCAACAACATACTCGAGATGTCAAAATATGTTGCTTTGATCCTTTGAAGGATTTAGTGCAGGGTTTCCTTAACTTTATCCACCCACGAACCCCCTGAGGATGTTAGCGTTGACCACGAACCCCCAACTTTTCGAGACACGATCTGAGTCATTATTATACTATAATACGCATAACAGTGCTTCGTAAGAGATCAAGTTCACAGTGTAATATTGTAGAGTTTGTCTTTATATGTACGACTTTTGTACATTACTAAATTATATGATATATCAGATTTTAGTTCAACAAAAAGTACTCTATTTTTGACTTTCAAAAACGTCTCACGAACCCCCTGGGATGGACTCACGCACCCCATGGGGTTCATGCACCACAGTTAAGGAATCCCTGATTTAGCGTAACATGTTTATTTGTTTCTTCGTTTTTTGGGGGGTTTTTCATTTTTCTATCACTGTTGTATTTATTTGCAGTTAATAGCTTGTGCCACCCTCTAGCATTTCTAGCTACATATGTGACCACCACGTATAAATCTAGCATATCCACCTACCGTCCTACTACCATATGTTACCTACCCTCAAGTTTGATGTGCCCATTTTCACCCACGTCACGTAATAACAGTGCGTGGTAATGAATCATATAAAAAAGCATGCACAAACATCTTGACCAATGAAACACACAGTTACAACATGCATATGCATAAACAAAATGAATATTCATATTTAACCGTATGCCATGGAATATGGACGAGGATGTACCAATGACCGTACGGTAACGTGAACATCAAAATAATTGGCCGCGATGTCCCAAATTGAACTTCATTTACTTCCGTCCAAATACCGTCTCCTGGCGGTTTATTGTCATATGAGACAATAACCGGTTAACAGATTTTCTAAAGAATCTATTGAAGTATACGGAAATCACAGATTGCATGACACCGTGTTGTAAGAGTTGTCATTTTAGGAGACTCTTTTTAGAGCTACAGGTACAAACGAATTCGAGACACCGGACAGGAAGTAAATGAAGTATATGTAGCACATGATACAATGTTGTCCCCTCCAAATCAAAATCAATAGACGGTATGACGGTTCATACCGCGGTATATACTTACACCCACTTGGTCGGTGAACTATAACAGCCATGCGAAAAACATCAAGAAGTGAAACAGTAGTACAAAATGGTGAAGACTATCATTAAAACCACACTTCATGCCGCTACCGCGATTTATCTCAACATATCGCGGTTTTATATCACACAAGTGGCAAGTAACATAGTGCACCTCAAAGGATGAGTTCTAAATCACTTTTGGAGCAATAAGGATCATAAGGCATACTAACTAGGAGGGCTTGATTCAGTCATATTTAATCATATTTAATATGACAATTATTATACCCTCTGTGTCAGAACAAACTAATCTTTTTAGAGTTATTGCCATAACTTTTAAATAGTTAACTTTCGTTTTTTTTTCTCTTTATCGTCTTTCCCTGTTTCCTCCCCCCCCCCCCTTCCCCTCTTTCCCTCTTTCTTGACAAGAAACAAGTAGGTTTCCCATCTTCTTTGTTTCCTTTGCTTTGCTTTTCCTTTTCCTTTTTCAAAGGAGAGAGGAAAAGGTAAAATATTTAAGAAAAGTTAAGTTTTACTCAAAGAAGCGAAGGAGAACTATAACGATGTCATATTCAATGAGAGAATAAAAAACCGCGATAAATCGGGATATTGATTGCTCCAGAAATGATTTCTTTTTTTAAGAGACAAAGAAAAATACAAGATGAAATCTATCAACTTCACAGCAGCATTTCTAAACAATATTATCATTTAATAATTGTATCATGCAAATCAGATGGCAATCCTTGTCTTTATTTATTTCTTTCTTTCTTTTCTATTGGTAATTCAGTCTTTCTTTGAATCTAATCAGACCCAATATTCTCTTCTCATTTTTTTGACGATTTTCTTTTCAACGGTAATATTTTTTTTTTTTTGGGGGGGGGGGGTTAAGGTAAACAGATCAAGTTACAACTTTAGTTTCACTGCCCCCCCAACCCCTCCCCTACCACAAGTGTATGATAACAACCGTATTAGACTGCAAAGGGCTACAGAAACATTTTTTTGTTTTATAATGTAACCTACAATGGTAAAAAATGGGTAATCTGCAGTTATATTGAAAAGAGTAATTTTAAGTAAGCGTGAAATTTTAGACTGACTACAATCATGCACTAAATCTACAGAGATCATGGAAATGTCATGCAAAAATATATAAAGTCAAGTAAAAAGAAATCATGCATTGTCATGCAGAGAATTTTCTCCGTATAGATAACATGCAATCAGTCTTCAAATGCAGTATATTTCAAAATGTATAACAAATCTCCGACATGTATGAAGTGATTACATGATACTGTTAAAGTTTGTCATGCGTTGATCATGCAAATAGTAGAGAGATATAGACCCAGATTCATGCAAAAGGTGTGGCAAACATGATATGTTCACCAACAAAGATAAATAAATAACATTGATCGTGCGAAGATGAAAAGTGATTGTTGTTTCTTATAGCAGTATACATCATGCGCCGAACATGCAAAAATCATGCTGAGGCCATGCATTGGTCATGCAGTTTAGCATGCATTCACCATGCAGGTCACTTACCCAACACTTGAACTTCAATGTCTATTTCGTCAGGTGAGTTCCATTCATTTCGCGCCATGCATGAGTAAGTTCCCGCGTCGTCTGGTTGAACATTTTCAATGAGTAAAGATCCGTTGCCAAGGAGACGGATATGATCATCACTCCTGATCAGTTCTACTGATCTGAAATGAAACGTCCGTAGTTCCAGATATGAATATTCATGTCTCATAAGTATGCTTGTTGTAACAAGTAAGCGAACAAAGGGAAACTGAAATGTAAAAAACCTAACAAATATTGTCTTCGAATATACAAAGACACACAGTCCATTTTGAGAATCTCAATCTCTCCCAAAAGAGAGGAGAATTTCCGAAGAACAAACTAGCAGAAAAGGCCTACTTACCCAGACTTCCTCCATTCTACAGTCGGGTCTGGTGCACCCACCGCCAGACAGTCCAGTAAGACCGTTTCCCGCCAAGGTGTTACCACAGCACTCGGGAACGACATGATACGCGCAGGCGCTAAAATGGAAAAGATGAAACAGTAATATATTAAAGTAGTGTGTTGTAAACTTTAACCCAATCTGCAGTATCATTTTATTATTGGTCATTAACTCACCCAGTCACACACACAAACACACCCAGAGAAATAAAGTGTCGATACAAACTATACAACCAATACAAAAAGTTACAAATACCCCTCTATTAATAATGGAATATGCCGGGTACGAGAGGGACATGATAACTAAATCAACAGCTATTCCGCATAGACTGAATGTTCGTTAGTATAAAAATATAGATACAACACTGAATGACGTCAAATTGAGCCACGACAATGGAACTGTGTGCATGAAGGTACCTATGTTTTATATGTTCGACCGATCCATCAACGCTATACAGATGTAAGGTGTGAAGTTATTAAAATTAAAATACCACACTTTTTGCAAATCCATTTTTTCTACAGGTCTTGAAATACTTTAAATTGATATGTAAATGAGGTAAGAATGAGGTATTGTTTTGTTTAAGGTAAGCTGCTCTGATGAAGAAATAATTGTTTTCTTCAAATTCGTGTCTCCATGGAGACAGTTAGAGAGAATAATTAGGAATATTTATTAGGAATATTTACGGTTACTGGTTTGAATATTCACGAAACGGAGAGACTTATCTGTCTCCTCTCAAATCTTTCACTTTTTTCCTTTTTTTCCTAGACTACCAAACCAAAATTAGTTAGCTTTTCAGCCAAACGCCAATGCAGGCTGACCCCAGGAATATATCATCTTAAAGCGTCTATCATTCTGTTTGTCAGGTAGTTGGGGGAAAGGTATGAATTGAGCGGAGACTGCATGCATGCGAGCGGATGGAAATCAATTCATGTTATATTTAACAATTTAGTTTTTCTTTCTCTTTTATTCTCAATAGCAATTTTTTCTGACGGGATGGGGAGGGGGAAGGAGGAGGCCGGGATGGGGAGGGAGAAGGAGGAGGCCGGGA
>KN884615.1:96502-108283 GCA_000934455.1 Apostichopus parvimensis
ATTTTCTATTAAACTTACCTGCATTAATTCTTATATCCGGGCTTCTTATGGAGCCTACAGCGTTACGGGCGATACATCTGTATATTCCAGCACTGGAAGTATAGTTACCAGTCGTGATCCGGTGGAAGGTTATAGTCCCGTTACTGTCCACGGTGCGTATGTTCGGCTGAGACTCTATGAGTACGCCCTCAGTATCTACCCACTGTATGGCAGGGGTTGGATTGCCAAATACACTGCACGTGAGTTTCCCTCCGCGGTCTTCCGAATAATCGAAACGTGACGGGGGCACACTGACAAAAACTGGACCTTTCAGTTGCTCGTTTGCAAGACTCTCATCGGAAACTGTTTTTTTTTTTAGAGGATGAAAAGAAAATGAACAAATAGTTACCACATATAGGGGGTAAGATTATAGCAAAATTAAGCAGATTAGTAACTTTTTTTTTTATCAAATTGACGTCCCTGGAATGTGTTGGCAAACAAAGTATACGGTACTAGACAAATTTGAGTTTAAATAAACATTTCTGTTCACCAGGCTAAAGGGTTACAATTTTGCTTTTCGCAATCCACAGCGATTGACGAATGACGTCACAAATAATCTTGTTGAGGGCACCCTTGTAAATATTTTGCTATACGACCAGGCGGAATTTTATTTAACAGTTTTACATGTTTCATGTTGTAACCAAATAAGAGATTACGATAGGCTCATCTAGAATTAGGACAACCATGCATAAAATATAACAGTTATATAAAACGCCAAAAAAAAAACGAACAAAATCTACCAGTAGTTTGTATTGACTATCCGTATAAAATAATGAAATGTATATGGTCATAACATATTAACACTACATGCACACAATATAACAGATGTATGTATGACGTATGGAGAGAGGGAAAGAACTGTATAAGCAATATGTTATGGCTTTAAGTTTAAAATAAGAACAAAGTGTAAAATGGTCATAACATATTAGAAAACAACGTACGAAAAATATGAGACTGACATGCTTATTTGACCACTTATGAAATGTAATTTTTTTCTTATTTGTTATGCCATACCATATAAGTATTAGATGCACAAAATATAACAGTTACCAGTGTCCCCTATATATAGTCTGTACTACTCATAACAAGTGTACACGGTGTGACCTATTCACAAATTTTCCACTAACTTTTTATGCTCTAACTTAGTCTAATTTCGAGCTGTAAATTTCCTCCTTAACCTCGGCCTCGACATATCGTGATACGTTGTCAGTGTTCATCGCCTATAAAGTTGAATTAAGCTTTAAAAAAAAAACCAGCGAAGAAAAAAAAAAGCGTCTTCTTCGAGAATATTTGACTTTCCTTATCGCCTCGGGGAAGAATATTAGAGGAAAACATTGTCAGTTATATAGTGCAACATTGGTATCTCGTTCATGTAAGCCACAAATTGCAAGGCTTAAATCTCTTTCTCCCTCTCTCTTGTATTTTGCTTGAAAGAACAATATCGGAGAATGAAACCTCGTCATGGTGATGCGCGTTTATTACTTAACAGAAAGTACGGTAGCTTTGTAGCGCCTGAAGGGTGGAAATTTGTTACGACAGTCAGTAAAGTCGGTGGTTTGTTCCAGCAGAGATATTTAAACATTGAAAAAGGAAATAATAATAAGACGACCACTGAATATTTTAATATTTCTATTTTCGGCTCCTAATTTGTGGCTCATATTTAGAATAACCGTGTTTATCACTATTAAATCATTTTGGTCGCTACTTTATATTGCTAGCAGTACGTAATCATTACGGCCTTTTTTGTGTCTTTTCAATTAATAAAATGAACACCTCGACTGCAACTTTCTTAAACCAAGTAAAAATCAAAACATAAATATAACATAAACAGATAAGCAAAATGATGTTTCGGATGACTGTTCAACATTCTATAGGCCTTTTGGATTATCAGTTCCCAATATTCGGTTTAAAATGTGTTATTACCAAAGTGACGAAACCTGTAAAAGCAAAGTAATATCTTATATGTTTACTAAAAACAAAACAAAAACGAATGGTTTATAGTCAATTGTGCATTATTGTCTTTTTATGTTCAAACATATAGTCAAACATATATTAGCATATATCTATGTAAGTGTTTTGACACATCTCTAGGTTCAAACACATAGTCAAATATACTTGATACATACCGTACTCCTTATAAGTATGTTGTCATACGTTTATGTTCAAACAAATAGTCAAACATATATAAGCATATATCTATGTTAGTGTTTTGACACATCTCTAGGTTCAAACACATAGTCAAATATACTTGTTCCATACCGTGAAACTTAGTATGTTGACATATACTTTATGTTCAAACATATAGTCAAACATATGTTTACATATCTATTGGTACATACTGATCGGTTTTGTGTTATTCTATTAACAAGGCACGTCTAAACTTGAAATGTCCACGATTTCTCTATAGCATCAAAAGCTGTTTACTTATTCTTTTGTCTCTTTTCTGTATTTCATTTTCTATGTTTTTGTTTTATTTTATTACTTGTTCTACTATTGTTCTGAGGAAAAGTAAACGACCTCTTAAAATTTGCATGTCTAGTTCATATGAAATCAAAGTTTCTATGGCACAGTATCCACACAAAAAAAGAAAGAAAAGGTAGGGGGGGAAGTAATAATAAGATCATTCTCTCGTTTTCCATCTCATTTTCAGCTTCTTTTTTTTCTCCCCAAGTCATCTCCTCTTCCCCTTACTCTCTATATCCTTAAAAGACAAGACTCCGAGAAGCAAAAGTCCAAAGAAAATAAACCGCCAAGGAAATTTAATCGAGTTGGCCGTCGTGGTAGATTACAGCAAGGGTTTTTCATAACTTATATCAGAAGAAGAGAAGGCAATTTTACTGTTACCTGTCTGTAATTATCTCACGCCTGGGAAATTAGGAGAATAAATCCATGCTACGGGGTAAAAATCCTGTCCTTATCGCAAACCTTGCTATGATTTTAGTTTCACCTTTTTTTTTCTCTCCCTCTCCTTCTTCTTCAGTTCTTCTTCGTTTGTATTCTTTGTTGCTTTCTTTCTTGTAGCTTACTCATACTTTTCATAAAGAACCAGCCATGCTGTCTTGTTATTGGGTAAGAGGATTCCCAAAGCCCTTATCATCGGAAGTGGCTACGAGTTAGAGTAAATTACAGAGTGTATGTGTATATATATATATATATATATATATATATATATGTGTGTGTGTGTGTATAGTGTGTCCTTAGACCGGGGTATTACACAATAGCACACTATAGATACATTGGAGAAGTATAAGGATGAGTTAAGGGAGACATATTTTTAGGACAACGAAACGAGGGGGAAAAACGAAAATGCTGAGAACAAGCACTGGCCTTTTCATATCTTTTCATTTTTGGGGGGTAAATCTTAATATATTTTTAAATGATAAAAATACGTTAACTTTTAATATATTCTGACATGGGAAAAACATACAGAGTTATAGCCCAGACTATATCGTTATTGTTAATTCAATGTTTCAGAAAACAAATGTTTTTATGCAAAGAAAAGTAGGCCTGCCGGATACGGTGGATTTTGTGGGATTTAAATGAAACGAACTTAATACTAGACTATCGCATCCAGCCGTTTTAATGACCGAACCTCTTAGATTCTTGTATACATATTTTTTTTATTTTAGGATAGATTAATTGATTTAGCCTGCACTATAGGAACCAAAATTGTTTTTCTTTTTTAGTTTAATTATTAATTATTTTCTTGATCTTGTGTTATTTTTAATTAAAATATCAATATCACTAATAGTCCTTCCATTTTTTCTTTATTTGATAGAGCTTAACAAGGGACAATGTGTCAATAAATGTTCAGTGTTAAAAAAAAAATTTAATTATAGTTTTCGTAACTTCAGACTTATTAAGATTTGTTTTCACTCAACTAATTACTCATATCAAACCCATGTCACAAACATGTTGTTTTGTTTTTAAATTCACCTCTATTGTTATATATCACAGCCAGTCTTTATTAATTAAAATTTACAGCAACTAATTAAGATATGGCACTGAATTAAACTAAAAGTTTCTCATTTAACGACTGGGAGCAGTTCCCAGACTACATATTAATCAATTAAGTAGGTAAACAATGCAGTCAATTATAGGCTAACATTGAAACAATGGTATCTCTGTTCTACATCATTTTTTCCATGCTTATATCTCGTTATACGAAGTTGCTACATAAATTGACTGCGAAGTAACGGCCATTTTTTTTAAAGTACATTCGAACGATAATAGATTTTGTTAGATGCTTATAAGTTATACAAAATGTAAATTCAAATCTTAAAGACAGGCTATACTTTACCTCACGAAGCCTGCAGCGACCCCATGTGGTATATAGAGCCCTATCAATATATATAACAGTATACCCCGCTCCCATAGAAGATGGAGGTATGTATATTTACCTTGTGTTTAACCAAACCTAACTTGTCACAATTCTTCCATTATTCCAACACATTATATTATAGCTTAAAGGAGAGACATACCCAACCATTACCATAGATATAATATATGATATAGAGATAACAGTAATGAACAAGTTCCCCCAAATAGCTTATTCCATTTAGGAGACATCATAGAGTTCATGTATATTCACACACAAGGTTGAAAGGCTTGATCAAGTCTAAATATGACATCAACGAACCACATCTGTTTTTATTGTTTGGGGATTTTCTCGATTTATTGTAATGTTTATTTTCTGTAATGAAGATGGGGTTTGCACACATTGAATCTAAAATAATGCACCCTGGAAATGAATTAATAATGACGTCGGTTTTAACTTGGGTCAACAGTGGTAACATTCCAACTAGAAAATATGGTAATATAAAGCAAAGAGAAATTAAAATGTGTCAGATAGAGGTAGCACCAATGGCATCACAGATTTATAAAATGGTATCTCCTGCAGACATGACCTTTAAACTTTAAGATATTTCCTAAACGGAACAATGTGTTTTTTTTAATTTCTTTTCTGTTTAGATGAGTTCTTCTTCACAAAGTTCCCTGTCATATAAGCCAAGATGTGTTGATTGGGTTTGTGTTCCCTGGAACTCTTCTATAAGGTATCATCTCGAAATAATCAAGATATTATTATAGTAATATTTTTCGTATTCTATTATTAGATTCTGTTTTTTGTTTCCATGCGAGTGATTAATGCAACCATATACTGCCTAATGAAAAAAAATATCAGAATCGATATAATTAATATCATTAATTAATCAATCCATTAATCAATTAATTATTTGTAAAATAGCAATGTTTGAACAATCAAACATAAGTCGATTCCAGTTACCCCAGCAAAACTTTAAACTCTCCTATAGTTCCAAATCCACAACAACAGAACCGGCACTATACGTATTAAAAACACTCAAAAAACAAAAAATGCAAAAGATAATAATTATGACAAGGAACTATAGCAAAATATTCCATTTTTGTTTATTACCTCTTCACCGTATCCCAGTCTTTTTCATTTATACGCCATGACTCGTTCCCTTTAAAATATTTGAAAGTAAACAAAAAACGCGCTGATAGTGCGACCGAATATAACAAGAGTTTGTCGAACCAATTTGGAAAATGAGAAAAGTGATCAAAGACCTTTATCGCGTCCCAAGCAATTGTTGAGATTTACTGTAACGTAACCAATATGCATACTTCAATCAATGTTGTTTGATGACGTCATAGCCTGGATATATGTGCATGCCAACTAGAAACGGTGTGAAGGTATGGTATATTCACTGGGCTGATGCCCTTGTTATGAAATGTAGCCTACCGGTATAGATAACGAGCTTACACGACGAATCACGAAGTATCGAACAGACTGAATTTGGGTGGGGTATTTTGAGTTAAAAGGAATCGTAATAAACAGTATATTTATATATGTGTTATGTCTATTCACTATTCAGTTTTAATATAAAATTATCTAAATTATCTTTGTTTGTTTGTTTGTGTGCTTGCTTGTTTGCTTGTGTTTATTTGTTTGTATGTCTGTCTGTCACTAATTTCATCAAAGCCAATCAAGTTATGTTATATTAAAACGGTTACAGAAAACTCTTTGAATGGAAACAAAAGAAAGCATTGTTCTTTTTCCTTGTGTGTGTGTGTGTGTGACAATAGCAGATTTCAACCTACACCTAAAATGTGGCAGTCATAAGAAAAAAAAAAAAGGATTATGCAAGCAAATAAATATATAAACAAACAAACACAGAATGAAACGAACCACCAAACAACGACACAACACCATCTTCCTTCTTTATTACTCCTCTTTAATCAACAATATTATATAGTAATAATTTGTATAAAAATTTTTTTCATGGAACTTAACTATCTCTTTTAAAATTAAAGCAAAAAACGAAAAAAAAAAACCAAAGAAAAGTCAACGGGGAAACGAAAACCTTGCCGGTGGGAAAGGGGAAATTAAATCGCTTTTTAGTAATGAAATAGATTTCAGTCGCCATTCCCCTTGCGCGGTGTGACGTAACTTGATAATGGTCGAAGAGTCTAAAGTTCCTTGCCGATGAAAAGTGTCACCACCGTACGTGTCCCATCACCAACCATCCACACTTCTTCTACTATTCTCTGTCCTTTTTATGATTTCAATATAAGGAAGGTTAAAAACATGATAAAGAATTCATTCACCCTATTCTGCTCAGCTGTCACATGAGATTTGTAGGTCACAAATGTGGAACCTAAATAAGGATTTTTTTTCTCAAAAAAAAAAAAAAAAAAAAAAAAAAAAAAGATATATTCTCAAATTTCAACCAATGACGCGGTTGCATACATATAATCATTTTATTGCCATATTGAAAATTCATACCGAAAATCTTAGTTTTTAAAAGTCATGGGGGTTTAGGCTAAGCATATGATATTGGCATATTACAAAGCGGTTCGGGTGTCATCATACCACATGTTTAAAGGTATATTGTATTGGCCCCAAATATGCTAGATATATTCAAATGTGGTCACCTTTGGTCAAAATTCTTAAAATGGTTTTTATTACAACCTTCGATTAAATTTTCCTCACTGGGACATTCAGTCATCTTGTATGTTCCTTTTAATAAATGTCTGAGAACAATTTGGAGAGTAAAGACCTCCAGGAAAATATACTTTTGGAAAACTTCTAGCAATTATAGCGTGCTGTAATTTGGGGCCTATACTGACTACCTTTAAAAGGCCTACTAAATCTTTGCCATTTGCTGAACTTATTTTCGTGACAGATCTTATGAATGTATCTGATAATTTTGATAACCAGTGGTTGTAATAATTCGTGTATATTCAAATTGCCTGGCGATGGAATCCTTATGAGTACCAGCATTCTAGGAAAAGTTGCTTGTACTCGTGCTAACTAAATGTGCTATACTTCCAAATTAACAAACAGAATTCTACTGGTATACTCGTGTACTATATAGGTGTACTTGTAAGTATCACATGCCTAGATATCTTTCACTGACACGCGTGACTATACTAGTGTAATGTTACATATACACGTGCTGAATATTTTCTCTCTATAGAACACAACGTACAATACGTTGGTAAATAACCTTACCAGTTTAACGGTATATAAACTACATAGTTCCATTCGTTCCATGCTAAAAAAAAAAAAAAAAAAATTTAGATGCCTTCTGAACAATACTAAATTTTCGTTGACTTTTTTTTCGTCTTGGTTAGTTTCTCTTGTAGTGGATTAATATTAAACAAAATAAGTAAATTAGTTATCTCGTTATAGTCATTTGGTTTACAAAATGAGATCTTTACACTGTCAAACTTAAAGACTTTTACAAATTACTCTGTCTTCCTGCCGAAATAACGGATCCTTACTACTGTGGCAATTACAGATCATTGCTGTCACATCCGCATATCTTTACTGTCACTTTCCGCAGTCGCAGTTACAGTTCTTTTTGCGCGGTCACATTTACATCTCTCTAGTGTCACACTTACATATCGTTACTGTCACAACTACATATCTCGGTGTCACAATTTGGGATATTTACTGTCACCGTCACAAAAAAGTTTTGCATTGTCACACTAGTTACAGATCTTTAATGTGACATTTGCACTTTCTGTTGCAATGTCGCAATTACGTATATTACTCTTTCTACAGTACAGATCGTTACTGTCACAAATTAAATATCTCGTTGTCACAATATGGATCCCTAATGTTACATTCACAAAAAAAAGGTTGTGTATTGTCACAGTTACAGATCTTTAATGTGACATTTGCACTTTTTGTTGCAATTTCGCAATTAACGTATCACTCTTTCTCCATTACAGATCGTTACTATGACAACCTACATATCTTTAGTGTCACATACAATTACAGCGGATATTTACTGTCACATCACATATCTCGACTGTCACGTTCGCATATTTTTTGCACTTGTCACTCGCATTGTGACATTTGCAGGGTTGTGCATTCTGCACGGTTACATATCTGACTCGTCACATTTAAAAATCTTTACTGTCACAACGATCTAAATTTACTGTCACAATTACCCGTCACTATATACTGTCACAACTACATAAGCCTTTTGCCAACGATAACAAATAATCAGTGTCACAATTACAGATCAAGTTAACTGTCGCAGTTATCGTCGAGCATCACGTGATCTCTCGCACTCAGTTCTGAGGCTTTGAGTAATCTGGGTAGCCTACTCCAAATCTTATCATCAGAACCCCCAAAACGAATAAAAAAAAAAACCCCAAATAGGCCGTCAATATTTTTGCATTGATTTGCCTGACGTCAGAATAGATCATGGTATAAATTCGTGACATATCCTGTCAAATTTACAGATCAACGCTTAACACTTTAAGAGAATATACTGTATACAATACGTGATCGTTTCTCCATTCTCTCTCTATCTCTATCTCCATCTTCAAGTTGTGACATATTCTGTCACAATTATAAAGTAGCTAAACATGTAGTGTGTGGGCGCATGACGTCACGAGACGTCTTTTTTTGCCCTTTCTCTCTCCATCTCTCTTTCTCTTCCTCTCTCCATCTCCATCTGTTTTTCTGTCTCTCTCTATTTTCTCCTCTAATTATTCTCACTGTTTTATTTTCCTTTTTGAAATTCTTTGACATACTCGTTCACACTTACAGACTCATTGGTTCAGTTTCCATTTAAACTCGTGGGTACATTATGTCACTTTTAAACAAGATTCGAAACTTTGAGGTAGATTGTAACCCGACACGACGTAATTTTCATTAAGCGAAAATACACGTCGCAGGTTAAAGCCAAACAGGGATTGATTATGGCACAACGAAGTGCAACTTGCCGTCAAAACTCATTTCATTAAAACGTGCAGATCTTCCAAAAACATTAAAATCTTTCAGACTTTCCAGTGTAAATCAGGGTTCTACTGCTGAGGTGTCGTAAATTTCGCTAATGAAATTGCGCTGCAGCTAAGCGCCGATATTACGGAGGCGTTTAAGGACCATTGTCAAAATAGTACAGATTCAGATTGAGAGTAACTAAAATTCAATAATTCAATAACTTTCGTTCTGTGTTACTCATGTGGCTTTCTTCCTTTTTTTCTCGTTTTTTATATTCTTTCATCTCTCTCACTCTCTCTTGCTTATAATTCTTTGATGAAAACAATCACTTCATTAATTCAGTTTGGTTGCGCCGTCAAAGCAGTTCACGAATAGAACACAATATAGCCCGTCCTTGAGTAACTTTCACAAATACCAGACGAAAAAAGTTGGCAGTGACAACGAAGCTTATTTTACTAACGCAGTATTTTACAGCAACGAATTATAAATAACCAAATAACTAGTTGCGTATGCCAAATATATGCCATATAAAACTAATCTCATTTTAGTTTTTTAATAGTTAGCTCAAATTTCTACATAATTAATTTTCATACCAAAACCTAGTGTCTAATATAATGCGTGTTTAAGTTTCCAACATAGGCAGTTTGTGTCAACTTTAATCTTTTATAATCTTTCTGTCTTTATTCTCGGATTATGTAAGACGTTGGTAGCCTTCAGGACTATTGCCACGGTAATACTGTTCAAATATAAGTTTGTATCCTCTTTCCATGTTCACCTATGAAGCCTAACGTTATAACATCTGGGTCTTTCTTGGACTACATCTTAACTGTGCATCCATCTATGCCCCTTCCATAGACAGGATACATTGGACCATGTATACTTTAGTATATAAGCAGCAACACACAAAAATGGCACTTAGAGATATCCGTACTAAGTGAAGAGCGCGCCAACTATTTTCTTGCTTTTCGCTTATTGCCGCGAGACCGCCAAATTATGTTACTCCGATGGTGCTTGTAAGAAATGCTTCTGTGTTTAATACAGTCTTTTTTCCCTCTTCTTATTCTTCTTCGTCAAGATCTTAAACCTCTCTCTTTGATTAAGTGCTTGGATACATATGACAAGATGAAGTTAAAACCTGTGTCAAGCGTCGAGGTTGACCAGAAAATGAGGCAAGCAAATTGCCAGAATATATTTCTGCCATTTTCAAGGTAAAAAGAGTGTATATTTTGTTTAAGGGTATATGTGAGATATTATTGTACATTATTTATTGACACTGATAAGGCGAGGGGTGAAAAGACAAAACGACTTTTAAATGATTATGATTATTAAAAATTAACGTAATATGAGATTATGCATGTTTGTGGATCATAAATTTATGTTTCACAAAAGACTAACGTCATTACATCAATTATAATTATGCTTGGTTACTTCTTCACTGTTTTTATAATTTCCTCTCATTCGTAATGTGATACTTAAAAAATAAAAAATTATGTTTGTGAATATGTTTTTATGAATAATAAAACTCCCGATTGAATACGTAACAAAGTATCGCCTATACTATCCTAAAACAAATGGAGATGATAATTTAGCACCCCCCCCCCCCCCCCCCCCCCCCCCCTCACAAAAAAAGTGAACCAATAAACTTCAAAAATAATGCAGGTCAACTTATGAACCCAAAACATATGCATTTTTAAGTTAAACATCCTACGCCGATCTGAGTATAATGCAGTGTGTAGCCAGTTCACTCATAACTTGAGCCTACTGGGATGCAATATATCTGATGACGTTTCTGCACGTCATAAACCCCCATTATACTGGGCAGCTAATTTGCATAGCCTGTTCAATATTCATTACTGAACGTCATATTTTTTTCCATCTATCTATTTTGCCATTTTAATCAGTGTAACAAAAAGTTTATGGAAAACAAATTGGTCAAATTCCTATACGAAATTTTGTAATTTATCGTTAATTTGAGATCTTCCAGTGAAAACGAAAAAAGTATATATATAAAATATAAAAAATCAAGCGTGAACTTGCCTAGTGCAACACTGGATAACTATCAATTTAATTCCAAAACGTAACACATTTACTATTTGTGGGAGTGCGCGTCCATGATGAGCATTCCACTGACAATTTAAGAACGAAATCTTACACATTTAGTTCTAAATAGAGTGAGTGAAACCACCACCATGCATTCTTTCATTAGAAGTAAAAAATTCCACTTCTCAAAAAGAGTGATTCATCCTGGTCAAATCATTACAAGAGTGAAAGTGTCACTCTTTTGAATGAATAGAGTATTTTAGTGTAATAGTTAATGTTGCAAACTGCGTTATCGATTGAACACAGCATGCGGCTTTAACTGCAAGCCTATATTACATAGACTTTTATCCACAGTCGTTCTATCTGATTAACCTAATCTGTTTTACAACATTTCAAGGGTATTCCATTGGCTTTCATTTAATCATTTCAAGATTTTATAT
>KN884617.1:15634-31156 GCA_000934455.1 Apostichopus parvimensis
CGTCCTGGGGGGAGGGGTCCGAGGGGTGAGGTGGAACCTGTTTCCTCTTCTGGAACTAAATTCTGTACCAAGTATTCACCCATATTCTGGTAATTGAAAAAGTTGTTAAATTAATCATCAAAACTAGAGCCGGTCGGTAAAGTTTAATATACTGTTTGTACTGCGCAGCATTGAGAACTGCAGGGAGCAGCTAGCCCGGCGTGAGTACATCCCTGTTGTTAATAATGATGATACTAACCTACATTTATATTCTTCTCCTTTTTTTCTGGCTCCCTCTCTCTTGTCATGACAGGCATTAAAGATGACATATTTTTATAACAAACCAGGACCTAGTCTAGGAAGCGCCCTTCCTAAACCCGGTGCTCCGTCAGAAGTACTCAAGGAACAAGAACATGCAAAGGCCAGCAGGAAGAGGAAAATGCTGGACGAACCTTCAGGTACTTTCCCGAGGACGGCCTGCCACTTGGTCATGTCCAGTCGTCCTAATTTTCCTCTGTCAAAGTTTTAGTCTTAAAAAAAGAAAATAATCGTTTACAGGGAGAAAAGTCATCAGGGCAAAGTAGGATTAGTACAAACCAACTTGTCACAAGAATTTTGTTTTCTTTTTTTCTCGTCCCTCTCTCTAGAGTGCAAGATTTAAATTGGGGTCAAGTAGTATGCACTGACATGATATGTATTTCCATCGATGAAGATGTGGATGTACGTGTATACCAAAAAATATATAGACATTTAAATGGGTGTGTGTGTAAAAGATGCAATTGATGGGCAGTACTTGAGAGGTTGATGGTGGGGACAGAGGGAGGGAGGGAGAAAGGAAAGCATTGTTTTGGGGAGAAAGTTCCCGACTATTATTTGAGATTTGACATTGGTTAAAGTGTATCTCTCATAGCCTCCCCTCTCCTGTACCATTCTCTGATCTTTTTGCTCTACCTGTGATTTTTGGACGTGCAAACCTCTATGCCTCCTACTGCTAGGTCGTCGCCCACTTTTCCTTCCATATCTGCACTAATTTTGACCCTATTATGAAAAAGCCCACCTCTGGTCAATCAAACCATTGGGTCCGGCTCAGTGGATCCAAGATAAATCAGTAATTTTAATGTCAGTTATAAACCCTGGAGTGAAGAACTTTCAAAAAATTTCAATTTCTCCCAATTAAAAGAGACTGTCTATAGTGGGAAATTTGATTCAGTTGTAATGGGGTTACCAGCAAAAGAAGGTTCCACCTTTAGAACCATCTATCGTTAGGGAAATAGGCAACATAGCATTGTTGCATGGATTGTTATAAGACGTACTAACTCGGGAGAACATATTACTCCTGTATTAAGAGAATTTACACTAGCTTCCAGTCTCTCTCAGAATAATCTTAAAGCAGCATTTTGCGTTTGGTCGCCGTTTTCTACTTTTTTGACATGTCCATCGAGTTTTTACATATATCAATCACAAAACAGCAAACTAAGATATTAGCCAAGTTTTTCCCTGCCAACAATGTTAATTGAAGAGTAATTAAGGATATTTGCAGATAATGAGAAAAGTGTCCACGACAAATTCCACATTTAAAATTAATCGCATACAGCTCCCCCAAACCCACTAGTTTGAATTCAACCAATCAGAGCTGCAGGTTTAGTTGTGAGCCGTTGCTAAAAATAGATTCAAGACTTTGCGTTGGTACAACCAGGGCGTTGTTATGGAACTCCCTGGTACAACTGCCATATAGACTGTACACAAATCAAGCATGGTGTTGTATTACGTATTGGTCAATGACTTTCGGAGTGTTTAAATATTCATATTATGGGCGAGGTTTATTGGGATCCCAACGGAAAATATCTTGGAGAAAAACAAAGTTGAAAGTTGCAACTTTTTCGGCTTTTATGCCACCATTTGAAGTAAGATTTAAATAGATAAGCTAGTTATGTATGTCGTTATGGCATAGTGGAGTCAGTGAGGTTGAGAAAAATCATAGAAAAGGATGCAAAATGCTGCTTTAAGATATGTTTAAGATATGTTGCCGGTTCATATACTGGTGTATCTATCAGAACTGTCGCAACCATATAGTGCACCTTACATGAATTATGCTTCCTGTGGTAAACATCTTCTCACCCTAAGCCCTACCGACAACGTACCGTTCCTCTTCGTGCCTAATTAAAGCAAACTCTGCTTTGAATGTTTCTGCATTTTTGTTTTTCTTAGCATCAGTAGTTATTTACAGGGATAAGTGGCATTTTGTAAACTCTGAGTAATAATTTTTTTTTGTTTCTTTTTGCTTCTTCTCGTCACAGGTCATCTATCGAAGAAGTTAGTCTTTTGACGTTGGGAAATAGTTAGACATTTCCTGTAGTAAGTGATCATTATTTTGTAACAAACCTGTTCAATTGCTCCACAACTGATGTACATGATACCCATTGCAATCAAAAAATGTCCTATCTACTTAAAGTTGGGATCAAGAATTGTCCTATTTAACTCAAATTGCAGCCACGATGTGTCCTATTTAACTCAAATTGTGATCAAGACGTGTCCTATTTAACTCAAATTGTGATCAAGATGTGTCCTATTTAACTCAGATTGCAATCAAGAATTGTCCTGTTTAACTAAAATTGCAGTGAAGATGTGTCCTACTTAACTCAGATTTGGTCAATGCTTAAAGTGATCTTTTGCTTACTCTGTCACTTCATGTCTGTTAAATTTTTGAATAATGCACTTGAGGACTGTTTTATTATTCAACATTTGTAGTCCTCTATTGGAGAATAATGCCTTACAGCTGGAGTAAAAAATTAAACATAACAAGCAAGTTTCCATTTTCATACCATTTTTCACTCTTGGTAAAGTCTTGCGTGTTGAGAGAATGTGAAATTTGTATAAATCTCCAAAACAACCCAATTTTTTAATAGGACCAACAGCTTAAATTTATGAATTTATTCTTAAGCAACAAACCCAGAGATGTCCATAAATTAAAGAACCTACGAGAATTTTACTTAATCCATGGTTATCACAGACTGTTTGTATGTATATCTGTAGTCAAATAAGTCATTTATACAGCAAATTGGCAGTTACTGTATCTCAGGATACAAACTATGCTAAAGAGGTCCAGTTTAAATAAGTTCCCTCATGTGTACATCATTTCATATGCATCAACCCTTGAAATGGTAGTGGGCTTTTTCATCCTCTTTCTGTTTCACTGTGATAATTTTAGAAATATGGTAGTGAATGGCTGGGAAAGATCGAGAAATTTGTTTCATACCAGATAGTTTAATCCCTGCTCACAAGAGTCTCAATCGTAATTATCTGTGATGTTCAGGCACAATTTTAAACTTGAGCATAAAGAACCTAATGCCTGGTATATGTGGTGTTTGTTTATGGTAATGTGTGTGTGGTAGGCTAGGCTGCATATTAACTTACATATATAATTAACGTTAGGCCTAGGCTAAGTTTAAGTAACCTTGCGCGTATTGCTTGCTCTAGTTTCAATAGATAAACATGTGTTGGGTTTATATCGTATAAGGACTAAACGTGATGCACTGTGATTGTGTAGTTGTTAGCTTTGGCATGTGCATCGGGCTGTTCTTTAGCTTTTGTTAAATAGGGAGAATCGTTTGGGAGTTGCTGTGAGGAGGGAAGTATTTTGGGTATTGGGATAAGAATATTAAGGATTACCTTTACCGGCTGGTTTGTTTAAGGTTGTATAGATTTGTTATTTGAGTATGTGATTTAATTATATTTTGATTACTTTTACAACAATTTTTATCGTTTTTTCGGTGATCTCCCCCCTACCCGACGTTGCTGGCACATGACCCTTGCTTAATAAACGCAATCCTCTTTCACGAGTGGACAAGTATAATATCAGCGGCGCTACATATGTATTGCCTATCAGTCATGAGCAAAGGCTCATTTATCAAAGTGACTGGAAAGAAAGGTCAGCTCACAACTATAAACAGGGAAGGCACAAATACATATTTGTAGTCTCAAATAATGTGCACAATGTACTAACATGCTGAGACTTTTCCTCTTAAAGCCTGTACAAGTTCACCCCACCAGAACTAAGATGCAATTGGCTGTTAATGCTGGTTTTAACATGTCATTGGCTTGTTATTGGTTCAGAGTAACTCTAAGCATGTTACACTACACATGTTACACTGATAAGCAACATGACAATTATTTTGTGGTGGGGGGGGGGGGGCAGTATCCATGAAGTTACAACAAAACTCTTCAACCTTTCATCTACCTTAACAGTATTGTGCGATGTTATCACATTGCCGTTTAGAAAATTTTAAAAGTTGATTCTACTTCCCAAAAGATTCTCTTAGGTTAAAGCATTAACTTCAGGTAGAAATCTAATCTTGTGATATTGTAGTCCAAGCAAAAAGAAAAATTTGAGTCGTAGTAGATATTTCTAGCTAGTAGATGTTTCTATAGACATTCCCCTTTAAAATGTCTTGAGAGTCTACTTTCAGGCTTCAGAGATGATGAAGTCAGCTCGTCACTGTCTAATGTTTTACATTATTCTCATGACTCCGCCCAAACGTGTTCTTTCAACTTCATATAAACAAGAGAGCACCCTTGGACAACATTCAGCACTACTGTATTTGTTCTTGGCAAATTTGGTAGTGTATTGTAAACATGTCTTTCCTGGCCATAAAAGTCTCATTTTCATGTTGCGTTTTGTGTTACATCTGAGGAAGTGACATAAGGGTGACATAAGGGTCTCTGTATTAGACTTAATGGTCCAGCCACTTTAATTGATGAACTTCACTCTGTGAAAGGATATTAAAAGTGTTTAAGAAATCCAACCTGGACTGCTAGCAGTGGTTTTAATGGTCTGCAAAAGAACAAATTTATCTTTGTGCCCAAAGTCATCCTTTAAACAGAACAGTGTTCTATATGAACTCTATGCCATCCAAACAGCTGCAGTTAACTGGTTTATAGACTTGGCTATTGATAGAATGAACAACTTCCGCCTGACTCCAGTAGTTTTTAACAGTCTACAAAATAACAAATTTATCTTTGTGCCCAAAGTCAGCCTTTAAGCAGGACAGTGTTCTATATGAACTCTCTGCAGTCCAAAGAGCTGCAGTTAACTGGTTAATATACTTGGCCATTGACTTTGGTGGGACCGACTCCTAACCACATAGTAGGCTGCATGAGCTGTTTTATGGAGATCCCCGATTATCCAGCTCCCATCTTCTGCCGTGGTGCATCTTGTGTAAATGCTATGTGCACATCTTCGCTACAGTCCAGTGGAGTACTCCATATTTGACTCATAAATAATAATAATCAGCAGTTATTTTTACGACGCTTAAACGACCACAAATGTGGGAGAAATCCGCAAGGGCTTAATATGGATTACAACTTACACGTCAGGTGGCTTCCAATTCAATATTTTAACTCAAAATTTGGAATCTTTTCAATTTAGAAATTTTGTCACTGCAGTTGGGAAAACCTTAGATTTCTCTTGGATGAAAAACCCTTCATACTATGACCTGGCCGGGTATCGAAACCGGAACCTCCCGATTGCAAAGCCTCTTTGCTTCAAATGCCACAGCCTTTATCCACTCAGCCACAGCACCGGTGCATAAATGCACTAAAAGCAACAACACTTAACCGTTGGAAGCTTTCTGGGTAGATCTAGATTCTTTCTAGTCTGTACAACCTGAAAATGCTTTAAACTTATGGCCAGCATATGGCATTATGGTAGTCATAATTTTGTGACCATCTTTGTGTTTACAAGGTTTCATGGTTTCATAGACCTTCAGTGTATTACTTTACCTTCAAGCGATGCTTGGTTTTGGGTTTTTTGGGGGGTTTGTCGCATTAATTCCCCATTTCAATATCTTGCTTGTAACTCAAGTTGGTTGATTAAATATAACCTATATTGGCAGGCCAAGCCCTAAATTCATTCAGGGAGTACATCATTGTAGGTGATCTGTGATGTCATCACCGCAGGTGATCTTCAAAAGTCATACCCCCTCCCTCCTATTATAAGTTTTCAATGTTGCTGTATCCTTTAAAAGTATGATAAGGTTAGAATTTGTTGCCTGGATGTCAACATTCTCTGTATTCAGAATTTCGTCAAAATGCCACTTGCTCGTAGAAATTCGAACAAGTGAGTTTAATATTATAGAGAAAAGTATTTTTGTGTCAATTGTTGCGACGACTTCATTCAATTCGGCTGTGGCCAGATGCCTGCACAAAATATCACCACCTTTTGTAAAAGATATATATCTTCACGATGCCAAATGCAATGAGGATGTGGTTTTGGACTGAGAGATGCAGAAACGTTCCAGCTGTGTTATTTAACCAACTCAACTTTCACCATGCCATCGGCATATACCCTTCTTTTCAGTGTAAAATATTTTTCTTAGAATATATTTCACTTTTACTTTTATTCCGGCAAGTTTTTTTTCAAGTTCATCACCGAGATAGCACTTCTCAGAAAGAGTTGTAGGCGTGATCATAAAAGTGTCTGTCTTTCATATATACTGTAGCTCTGGAATATACTTCAGTCAACGAAAATGTTTCTTAATGCTTTATAGAAGTGCAGAGTGAAAATTGCACTTGAGAATTTTTTTTTTTTTTCTCCTGTCAATTTTGAGTCATCAGCCCAAGGATGTATTTGTGAGAGGGGATACAGATGGGTTGGTTGATGAAAATAATTGCCTTTATCAGTTTGTTATTGAGTTATTTTTATACCCTTGTACTTCTGACAATAAGAGGAGTCTGGTTTAGCACTCCGGAACTGCCTTTGGCCTCTAAGAATTAACAGTAACAATTCTACATGATAGCTTAGATAAACACTTACAGATGTCTGTAACATCAGTTTGTGACAGCTTCCTGCTTTTCACGTTTGCTATCATAGGTTTATTAAAAAATCCACAGGTTAATTCAAGTCTTGGCATATTGCAAGATAAGGTTGCTTTGGCTGAGTCGAAGTTGCAAACGTCTGTTTGGTTATTCCTTTTTTCTTTCGCAATGTTTCGGAATTGGGGAAAAGGCTTTTGAGTTGTAACTTCCTTTTAGAGATAAGAAACTTTAAAGAAATCCTACTCAGTTAAATAGATTTTCTTTGTGATGTGAATGTAAAGGTTAACAAATGACGGCTGCAAAATGCTTCAGTGAAAATGATACATTTAAGATCATTTATTAATGGGACTACAAAATTGATGTATTTGAAGTACGCTGTGAACACTTTCAATTGTTTTCCAAGGGAAGAAGTTGTACCTCCCACCCCCCCCCCTCACCCAGATGTGTAAAAAAATCTGGCCCTCAACTATGGCTGCCAACTCTTGATTTAGCAAAATCCAGGACACCATCTTGCACTTCAGCGAAAGCCCCATCATGGTTGATAGTTGAGCGTAAAATATTTTGGGTAAAAGTGTCCTCTAGAAGATGGCCTGATATGGCACTTTTCAGACGTGGGACATGGTTTTTGAAGTGCCCTAATTTGGCAACATTTTGACCATTTTTTACAGAGTTTGAATTGCAACATTTCAGTACCATATAGGAAACACTTAAATAAAGAAGATGATCTTAAATCAGTGACAAAGGCCTCGGCAAGTTCAAACAATTGGTGTTGTCATGGACAATCCGTGGTAATGTTGGTGACCTTACCCTCAGTATCAAACTTTGTGCACAATCACTTCTAGCAGCGAAACTTTGCAGGATTATTCTTCATCTTTGAGAAACATTTCCATAAAATTGCCTCCAGCTTCTTAAAGTAAGTTAGTTGTTCTACACTGAAGAAAGACATTTTTCAGACAACTACTCAACTTACCCATCTTCAGCCTACCCCCCCTTACCTTTCCCTCTCCCTTACCTTTCCCCCTCCCTTCCACTTTATAGGCCCACATTTAGATCACCATTTCTGAAAGTACATTTGCCAGTACTGTGGATTCAGTACTACGTGCTTTGAAGATATTTCTTCCGCCCGATTTCTAACTCTCCTTTGTTGAACGTGGAAGATTTGTAAAAGGGAGTAAAAAAGAAGAGCAGCCTCATCCATATCTTCCTTGACCCTGCAAGTTACCCATCATTCATCACCTGTTGATACTTTCAAACTATGTTTGGAATGGACACAAATTACTTTTAAAAGAATGTGACCTATGACCTCTAGTTTGTCATCAATGGCAGTACTTCCCTTAAAGTGCAAACAAAGGTTGCAAAATCAAAACAAATCCAATTGACTGTCAACCTAAAATGGTTTCTGCTTCTTCTTCTAAATTTTTTTTTTTTTTTTTTTTTTCTTCAAAATCCTTCAGCAGTGTTCACAAAATACCAGTTGTTTGAAAATGGAAGTCTAGATTTGGCAACATATTTCCTGATATCATGACCTCAGTGATTTGGGGTTCTGTCCATTTCTGAAAGGGTCTGGATTATGTTGAACCAGTTACACCAGAAATAACTGTATAATAAGCCACACATGTTTTCTTCCTGTTGTTAAGGTAATAGGAATCAAAATATAATTGTATATGTAGAAAAAGAGATTTGTGGGAGAAATATTATGCAAAGCTCTAGAAACAAAATTAAGGTGTAAAATTAAAGAAAAGTGTACATCAATCTACGCAAGCAAGGACAATGGCAGAATAATATCGCTAGATCAAAACATGAAAACTATAGCCGGAGACTACTTGACACCAAAATGTATATAATGAGATAAAAAGTGGTATTGCAAAATCTAGGATAAAGAGGAAATGGGAGAATATTATAAATAGGTATAGAGCACAGATGGGCAAACTCACGGGCCTACAGGCAATTTTCTGCAACCTGTGAGGTTCTCAAAACCCTATTAATGCAACCCAGCTGAAACTGATAGCAAGACCACAAAAAACAACAAAAAAACATTAAAAATATATTTTTCGGGTTGTCTATGTATGTCGGGCCTGCTTGTACTAGCATTTTCCAGGATATTAGATATGGGTTATAGATATGGAAGTCCATGAATCTTATCTTTTTAATATAATAAATATGTTTGAGTCTCGGTAGTAATAAGTACAATTCCTCAAGCGTTGTGGACTATGCATTGTGCACAGTTTCCAAGGGCCGATTTAGGATTTCATAAAGGACGGGTCATGGCCATTGGACCATAGAAGCCTGGACTTGCATGTAGAGAAAATTCACATTCTAAGGTGTCACATGGCGCAATCTGAGAAATAGTTAGACTAAAAGTTAGCTCTAAATGCAAGTTTGTTCTATTATCTACTTTGGAATTTTTGTGCTAGGTTGAAAAGGGTTGGGAGGGGGTGGTGATACCATCCCTACCCCTTTCCCTCAGATCCATGCCTGCTGTCATTTTAGCCCGTAAGTTAACCCTGTATCCACCCCTGATCTGGAAATTCATTTAGAAGAATAGGATTTCAAGGAAAAGTTGCAAAACTCTTTGAAATAAGTTTTCTTTGAGAATATCATGCATAAATCTATATCAGTATTAGCTTAGGGTTGACACAGTTCATCTATCTCACCTCCCTCCCTTCCTCCCTCCAAATCCTCCTCACACCCTCTCCCCCCCCCCTTTCAACACAAAAATGAAGAAATATCTGAGCTTTATTCACCCACTCCCCTTCTCTCCAGACTCACCAGAGCCAAGAAAGTTCATCTACTGTATGTAATCTACCAGAATACCGCAACGGAAATTGAATGCAAGCCAAATTCCTCGAATGTATCATTCGGTAGCAATAATTTCACACTTACCGAGCGTAAGTACCCCCCTGCAATGGCAGGGTCATTCAGAATGCATTGTAATCTTGACTTTATAGCAAACACGGTAACTTTCTAATGGCCCTATTACCCAGGTTTACGTTCATCCTTTGAAATTGTTCAGTTGCTCGTATATGTCGGATCCACGCCGAGGAGGGGAACAATAAACTGTCATGAAATTAATGACATGTTTTCAGATTGATGTTTGTATATATCCTTTGCGGTTTTTATCAGGACCCCCTTTTTCTCTGATATTATATTTCACACATTTCGTTAATTATTTGCCTCAGATCTCCTCATGTGGAATGGACGTACAGCTATCACAGACACGCAAGCTCAAAATCATGTATCCTTCACATTCTTGTAGAGAGCTATAAATAGATCTGCTGGATTGCAGATAGTCGATACAAAGGGCAATATTTCAGGGCATGCATAAGAAAGTATGAACAAATTGTTTGATAATTATAATTCAGCTTGTGTATAGAATCTAGCAGAATGCTAGGGTGGAATTATGGACGGAACTGTTTTTTGTGAGGTAATTCCAACATTTTTGAGTTCTAGCTTTCTTTTTTAAACAATGAAGGCAGTTTAGAAATTGTCTCTCCTCGACCAGAACAAAGTCTGCCTATTATATCAGTATCCCTGTTGTGAATTAGGGAAGCCACTATGACACTAACTTCATGTGTATTCTGTGACCTGACTTCCATTTCAATTGAGGCAAATAAATAATCCGGCCTACACTGAATGGATGTATATATTAGAAGTGACTGGGAATGCCAAAGAGGAGAATCCAAATTGTTCCAGCTATCTTATCTTCCTCTACTTTGCTATTGCATTTTGTCTATCCTGACCGGGGAGCTTCCCCTTACCTGACCGGGGAGCTGCCCCTGGCTTGACCAGGGAGCTGCCCCCCCTGCCTTGACCGGAGCTGCCCCTAGTATGACAGAATTTCCCATTGATCTTCTATAGGTCCTTTTGCTGACAATCTTAAGTCCAGAAAAAGTTTACGATATGATACTCCCCAACTCCCTCTCCCCTCTCCTCTATTATACACTCTCCCATAACACACTTGTCAATCGTATCATATAAAGGGATTATGTTACTCAGCAGGGGTTCTCAAATAGGCAGCACAAAAATCTGACCTATGAAAGGCGTCCGTTCAGCCAGTGAAGGGAGAATCAGCCCACAATCTTGCACATGGGAATGTTGGGCCTAAAGGGCTTAGGCCTTCCTTGCACATCACTCGATGTAGGTATATAGTGAGTGTTTGGTGTCTATCTGGCCCTTTGCTCCGACTAATATTTCTCTCTGGCCATCGTTTCAATTCATCGAGAACCCCTTTGCTATTGTGACCTCAAGGTGGCTATAAAATACTCTCAGCTGACATGTATGTTTCCAACACTCTTTTAGCAATACTACTACTGCGCAGTAATACAGTGTTTGTTTCATTCTGATATGTATAGTGTTAACATGCACTGTAACAGCTGCCTGTCTTTAATATGATGGTTCATTTTAGGTATCACATTAAATTTGAAGAAAAGTGTCAAATGGTTAAATTACTTCTCTGAATTTATGATTTATTTAAATGTATTTGATTTTGATTTGCTTTAATTTTCAATAGTTTATTATGGTTTTCATAGATTTTCCTCGTTTCTGTTTGTCGACATTATAAGCAAATATGTTAATGACATGTTTTTCATGATTTTTAAATCATTTTTGTGAGCAATGTCATGTATAGTTTCCTTAAGATAAATTGAATGGGTTTGAATTAATTTTTTAAGTTATCATCTAAATATGTAGTCAGCTTTTTACTACACCATGTTCTTTCTTCTTCTTTTTAGTAATAATATTGTTTTGAGTTGAAATCTTCTAATATTTCAATGCTATTCCATAATAAAAACCCATAACAATGTATTAAACTCATTTAGTTTGTTTTAGTCAAGTTTCATTTCAAATACAGTAGTTAAGCAGTGGTCGGAAATTTTAAAATCTGCTCTTAACTAAATGTTGAGGTTTGAATCAAATCCATTAATTATCTCACACAGTTATATTTATTCGGTGGAAAAGTTTGAAGGATGTCTTATTTTGGCTGATTACAACAACCTTATTTTAAAGAAATATTCATAATTAGGGAAATTTTGTTATCAAATTCTGAAAGCTCCTTAAAACGTCCTTTTCAATTTAACATATGGAAAATCAAAGAAACAAGATGCCATTGATTTCATGCAAGCGATAAAACCATTTTATGACTTACATTGTAGTCAATCGGTCTGTACTTTGAACCTATTCATTTTTCTGGTCATATATGTCACACACACAGCAACAAAGACCCACATTTTGCCACCAATTATCTTTAAGTATATATATTTTCTCCCTGAAGGTTTTTGTTCATTGTATTACACAAGACGGTGTGCAAAAGGTGTTCTTTTGATGAGTGTTGAGTGGTTTTTGATATTTTTGGAGGGGTAAATATTGGTAATGATGCAGCCGCCGATGTTGACAGTTTCCAACAGTGTTGGATATTTCAGGAATGTCTTGTGAAAACAGTCACGCTCTTCGCCGTCGTCCGTGCATGGTTTAGCGCCCACTGTCCAAGCAGATTATGTTTGTAGGGTGGCATCAGTCCTTTTGTGAATAGCCTTCGGTTGTTGGAGACAAAAAAAATGAGGGTAAATTATATCAAATGTTTTCATACAGCAGCTCTGAAGGAAGCCACTGTGTGTGCTGTAAAACTGTTCCATTGTTTGGTATCAAACTGTGAATTTAACAACTTTTTAATAGTCTGATCTTAGAATACAATAACCGTTGAAAAAAATGCGTCATTCTTTTAAAAAGGTGGGGCGGAAGTAGTGATTCTAATTGCCAGAAAATTAAAGTTCTCCGAGTTGGTTGTTGTGTGTCAGATATATCGTTTTAATGGTTTGAACTTTGACCCCTAAGAAACTTTGAAAATAAACTTGATCTATCTGTGAGACATATTGAATACATTTTGCCTTCCAGCAATTAATACTGCACAGTATTGGAAAAAATTATTATTTTACAAAATAGCTTGCATAGGAATAGATCAGGCTCCTAGTCTGCAAAATTGTAATAAAATATTTAACTTTTTTTCTTCACATCTGTACATAAAATTTTGAGGTTGAAGATTTTAAATTGTTTTCTAGTGAAAAGGGTAGGCTTGAAATTGGATCTAATATCAACTTATAAGCTGGACCCATTGGAGAGTAACTTTTGCTTTGTTTTTTTCATTTTCATTTTTTTACCAAGACTGCATGTTTTGCTAACTTTTAAGCAGTCCTCCTTAAGACTTTGGTCTGGAATTTCTGACAATAATTTTATTATGTTTTAAATGTTTAATACTATCTAACAGTAAAGCTCTGATTATTGCATATATCTGTAGAAATTTCAAGAACAGTTTAGCATCTTTTTTTATAACATAGCAGCACATATTCATGTTCATATTCATGAAGCTGCTCTTGGACAGTCTCAATATACAGTATATATATCTTTCTTAAAACACTTTCTAACAAAACCAATTAATTGTAAGTATTATAACCAAGTTAAACCAGCATGTAAGTTAAGCCTCATTCATTCCTGTAGAGTGACATATTTTCGTAACCTGCGCATGAAGGCATGCGCCTTTCTGTAATCTGTAAGACACTAAAACAGTCAGATGCCACCTTTATTGGCGATGGGGGGATGCATTGTAGTTCAAGGTCTTGTGGCTGGGTTTAACCTGTACTAAATTGTTCTATGGTACATAACAGTCACTTCCATTGGACTAATTACTACAGTAGTATTGATAAAAGGAACTCCTTGGTCATGAAATTCTTTCATATATGGGGGACCCCTGGATGAGTGCATCAATGTGAAGGTATTCACCATTTCTATCTTTAGATAATGAAGAGTTTAGAGGTAAAATGGACCAATGGGAGGCCACAGAGGAAAAACTGGTCATGAGGAAAATTGTGGGGTTCTCACTGGGTGGGAAGAGGCCCAAGGGGGGAGGGGAGATCGAGGGGAATCCTGGTAGGTACTACAGAATCAGTCAGAAAGTGTTATATTATCATCTAACAATATCAGAAAGTATTAAATTGGTTATCAAGATTAGACACAGTTTGGGCTGCCGGGAGAGTTGTACATCATGTGCAAATTAAATATTTTGAGTATATATGCAAATAAATACTGCACTACTTGACTTAAGTTTAGAATTAAAGAACAATATTAAATTGCAGTTAGAAAGGGAAAACATATTGATAAAGAGAATATATGCTTCTCATTTGTTAACAGCAGAGTTTTTGGTTGGGAGGATAGGGAGGGTGTGGGGGAAGGGGGAGGAGGATGGTGGTAAAATAAGTGAAGAGCAATTATTTCACAAGTACACTTTGCATTGAAGTGCACAATGTGAATGTTATAAGTGAGTCTGAAGCTCCCAAAACATGGAGGTGTAGAGAAATAATTGCCCCAGTTTGACTGCGCGGAGTTTACAATATCCATCAAGTTTTTGTTTAATGGAATGATTGCAATATTGACTGTATCTACGCAATAGTTCTTTTAGAACCTTACTATTCAATCGTACACTTTTTTTTTGTTCTCGTAATTCTGAACGACCAGATGTCCTAACGTAGCCCACACGCAGTTTTATTTTTGGAAATCACACTTGGCCTACTTTATACTTTCAAACTTTGCTTGCAATAATTTAAAGTAAGATAAGACTGTACAACAAAAGTAGACAGAGAAGTACTAAATATTAAGTTCTCTCTTTCTTTCTTTCTTTCTTGGTTTTATTTTATTGTTGCATAAACCCTTTCATTTCATGTACAGTTGTACATGCATATATACTACATACTACGCTGAAAGCTGATAAATTTACGGGGAAAAATTGTTTTGATGTGACTTTAATCCTAGGATACACGGCATGCAGGTCAGTGACAGGGTCTGTTTTAAACTTTGATCACCTTTGACCACCAACTTTTTTCACTGGATACTTGTTGGTATCTTAATTTTATCTTACTATAATGTATATTTCTGAAGATGACCACCATAACATTAAAGCATTCATTTTAATCATGAGATGTGTAACTTTTCTGTGTTGCTATATATTGAAACAGACAAATATGTGAAAGTAAACAATTCGGATCTGTGGGTTTAACCTGCTATATTTTCTTAGCCAAGATGCATACCTAAATATGAACTTGCGACTAGAACCACTCTGTATATGACAGACTTAGGCCCCAACAAGGCGCACCCCGGTAAAGAACACCATGCAATAGCTTGAACAGACTTTGACCATTTGTAGAATATTGGGCCACTTTCAGCCAGTATAATTTAAGGTCCCAAATCAGTTAAACAAGCCCTTACTGGAGCTGCATTGAAAAATATTAAAAGTACAACACTTCACAGGTACACAGGAGAAATTATAAATATTATAAGTACGATACTTCACAGGTACACAGGAGGGAGACATTATAATTGTCAAAGGTTTCTTTGGTAACGGGAGAAATATGTTGGAAATGTTTGACAACTCAGTCTGGTGTCCATGAAAAGCCACAAGACTCTAATGAAGGAACACTTTTCTTGTTTTCATAAACCCGAATCGGAGCTCACCTGAATAGATAGCACAGTATGGACACACCTAGGAGATTTATATTATATCACTGCAATCAAATAATATAAGTTATTAGCGAATCACAGAAGGCAATCAGCGATATCCAAGGGATGCCTATTCAAGTTGGACCAGTAATCCCATCAGGCATCGTGATTGGTCATAGGGTGCTCCCAGTGGCATGTCCTGCATACACCGACTCCTTTGTCTTTACTAAATCAGGATCAATATTATAT
>KN884617.1:31206-43233 GCA_000934455.1 Apostichopus parvimensis
ATATACTACATACTACGCTGAAAGCTGATAAATTTACGGGGAAAAATTGTTTTGATGTGACTTTAATCCTAGGATACACGGCATGCAGGTCAGTGACAGGGTCTGTTTTAAACTTTGATCACCTTTGACCACCAACTTTTTTCACTGGATACTTGTTGGTATCTTAATTTTATCTTACTATAATGTATATTTCTGAAGATGACCACCATAACATTAAAGCATTCATTTTAATCATGAGATGTGTAACTTTTCTGTGTTGCTATATATTGAAACAGACAAATATGTGAAAGTAAACAATTCGGATCTGTGGGTTTAACCTGCTATATTTTCTTAGCCAAGATGCATACCTAAATATGAACTTGCGACTAGAACCCCTCTGTATATGACAGACTTAGGCCCCAACAAGGCGCACCCCGGTAAAGAACACCATGCAATAGCTTGAACAGACTTTGACCATTTGTAGAATATTGGGCCACTTTCAGCCAGTATAATTTAAGGTCCCAAATCAGTTAAACAAGCCCTTACTGGAGCTGCATTGAAAAATATTAAAAGTACAACACTTCACAGGTACACAGGAGAAATTATAAATATTATAAGTACGATACTTCACAGGTACACAGGAGGGAGACATTATAATTGTCAAAGGTTTCTTTGGTAACGGGAGAAATATGTTGGAAATGTTTGACAACTCAGTCTGGTGTCCATGAAAAGCCACAAGACTCTAATGAAGGAACACTTTTCTTGTTTTCATAAACCCGAATCGGAGCTCACCTGAATAGATAGCACAGTATGGACACACCTAGGAGATTTATATTATATCACTGCAATCAAATAATATAAGTTATTAGCGAATCACAGAAGGCAATCAGCGATATCCAAGGGATGCCTATTCAAGTTGGACCAGTAATCCCATCAGGCATCGTGATTGGTCATAGGGTGCTCCCAGTGGCATGTCCTGCATACACCGACTCCTTTGTCTTTACTAAATCAGGATCAATATTATATTCTCCTTATATCAAACTTCTTGACAGAAATGATAATATTGGTTTTGCCGATAAAAAAGAAGAAAAAAATGAAAATAAATTAGGCAGCTGATCTTCATTATTGAATTTTTTCCCCTTACCCCTTCCCCCCCCCCCTCCAAAAAAAACGTCTGTCTCGTTTGAGTTGATATTAACAAATTTTTGGCAAAAACAAGAAGATAAAATGTTTGTTAAGTGTTTGGGGAGAATGTCTGGCAGATTAATTTGCAAACCAAATGGAAGAATAATGAACTTCCAAAATTTAGTACAGTCCGATTGGAATTATTCTCTAGAATATTTAAGTTAAGGAAGACAAAATTTAACGTACTAATCATTCGTGATGGAGAAAAAATGAAAAGGATATTATTAAAATTGTTCTTTCTCTCCACTCTATGAATATTCATAACGTTTATCGAACAATATGTAATTGCAGATATACTATCGTAATTATTAAGCAACTTGCAGTGGTTTCATTTCATACATGCATATTAGTTCTAATCCCTTGTAAAGTATACATACATGGGTGGATAGCATTTTTCATAGAGGTGACATTCAACTATTCAAATAGTTGGTATACTCATCAAATTCAATGTGTAGCGTGGTTAAAATGACATGCAGTATTGTAACACTGTGTGTATTTGTACCAGTCGTCTACAGTAAAAGTCTTATCCAGATAGTTTTATGAAATTTAATTAATAACGTTTTCCACATTAGGTTGTATTGTTTTTCATATTCACAAATTAAAGTCATTAATTTTACACAAAATAATATTTTTCAACTGTATGCAGTTTAATAAGTTCTTATGCATGAAAGTGAATAATAGCTTATATGTAGTTAACATGAAATTTTACTTTCTTTGAATTTAATAAATCTTCCAAGAGATTTCAGAATATTGAATTGTTAAGAGAAAGACTAAACAGAAAAAAATACATGAAATGAGACATATAACAATTTACAATAGTCAAGGTTTGATTTCACTTGAATTAAAATCTATTTTTCAAGAAATCTGATTTAGCTTTAATGGCTAATTTTTTTTGCGTTTTTATCATTTTCAGTTTTTAGCAGCTAAGATGGAAATTAGGAGAGGGAATTGCTTATCAGAATCTAAATGAGAGTCTGTGACTAGAATGACATACATTTATGGGCATTTTAACCAGTTAACAGCAGATTTTTATATCATATAGAAAAGAATATTTTTGAATGAATTATGACAAGGATCTATAGCTTTATTTATATAGTCAACTTTTTCTAATCCTACCTGTTGTGGAATAATACTTAACATTCTTTTTAGCTTTATTTTGCTTCTAAATTTGCAAATCACAGGTTTGAGGATAATGTATGTCAACTAAGGACATTGTGGCACAATACACTGGAACTTGAAGTCAATGCTTTGCAACTGTAGGAAATGCTTTTCTCATTCTCTTGCCTTTCCTGGTTCACTGCAAAGGCTCTTAGATGTGGCAGCTTCTTTAGGTCAGCGCATACAGCTTCTTTTGTTAAGGACATTGTGGCACAATACACTGGAACTTGAAGTCAATGCTTTGCAACTCTGCGAAATGCTTTTTTCTTTCTTTTGCCTTTCCTGCTTCACTGCAAAGTCTCTTAGATGTGGCAGCTTCTTTAGGTCAGCGCATACAGCTTCTTTTGTTAAGGACATTGTGGCACAATACACTGGAACTTGAAGTCAATGCTCTGCAACTGTGGGAATGATTGGAAGAGAAAAATGACCAATTAAAATTGGAATAAAGAATAATATGTTTTGATGATGACAGTTGTTGTAAATCATGACACACTCAAAGTATACTACTCTACACGATGCTGCACCATGTAACACAATACCATATCACATTACACCATGTGACACTGCCCTATATGTTAGCACACTACAAGATGTGGTACCATATAACACTATATGATATCATACCATATGACATTACATCATTTGATATCACACTGTAGTGATAGCATACACTGTATGAGGCCATATCATATCACACTACACCGTGTGACCCTGCATTACATCTGCAACACCACACCACACAATATGACACTACATCATTTGATATCACGTGATAGCATATTACATCATGCCGCACAAAACACTATGAGGCCATACCATATCACACTACACCATTTGACAATACACTGCATTACATGAGCAACATCACACCACACCATATGACACAACACCACTTTTACACCACACAAACAGTCAAGTGGTGCATAGCACCATACATTCAAGGAAAATTTAAGTGGTAAAATTTACTTTTGTCTTGTGAAAGGATAAACTTAAGTCCTAAGTATATCATGGTCAAACATGCATCCAGTTTCTACAAGATATTTACAGATATTGCTGATTAAAGTTGTGTTTTTGTTTGAGCAATAAATAGCTTGATTCCAATTGGTGTAATGTCATTGATACATGAAAAGTTGTTTAAATGTACTATCTTTATTTTGGCTACATTGTTTCAACCTTGGATAGCGTGTAGTTCATTTGTCACTGTAAGGCTTGTTAAAATTATAAAGTACGAATAAGCAAGAGTGTATCCAAATCCCTCGGAATCCTGTTGCATCAACATTTCATAAAAACAGAACCTAACCTTTGAAGAAAACCATTTTGTTTTTGTAGTTGTATACCAATGACGTCAGCCTCGTTTGCCTCAAATTCAATCTTAGATATAGTGCAACCTATAATGAGCATATTTTCCTACCAATTCATTTCAAATTTTAGTGACCCATAATTCTCCCAGACAGCCTAATTTTACGCACGATCATGTCTCTTTCTGTCTTTGTAGGTATTTACTCCTAAGATCTGCAAAAAAGACCTCCATTTTGTGTAAACTAAATATTTTCATTGATTTTGTCGCGATTTTTGAAAAAGATACTGTAACAAAAGAGACTTTGATCAGTTTAATTCCGCACTAGTGAATTTAAAACTATCCATTGAAAGGCAAAGTAATTTTCTCATGCTCAGTTTGTTTTTGTGAAAAGTGCCCCTAATTTCCTTAAATACTTTAGGTGCCAAAATTTACCGATGTTGTTTTTTCACATCAATCAAGATATGCCGCAGAAGTTTGTCCTTCATTTTCACACTGTACAGACTATGGTGAGATACGGAAGAGAAGAAGGGACATTTTAATTAACATTAATTTGCCGCTCGAAACCATGGTAACAACATACCAATTTGTAAATTATCGATGTAGATTAGTATCTTTCAATTTTTCACTGTTTTTGCATTGATCGTTTACATCTATAATCAGAAACAATAGTTTATAAAATTTTGATGATTTTAATATGGAAAATTTAAGTGTTTGCACGACTTTTAAGGAAAGTGCGCGAAAATGAATTGAATGGCCTTTTCATTCAATTTAAACAAACTTTTAAAATTACCATAATTCGTAGTTTATTTTTCATTGTTTTTCTGCTCTCGTTTATGTTGTTATTTTATTGTTTTGTTTTCAATTTTTTTATCTTTTGATGAAAATGACAAACTGAAGCAAGCAATTTTCACCTTCACGTATAGAAATATACTAATGTTGCCAAAAGTACGAAGAGGTTTAATTGTATTTGTTAACATAAACACCTCTGTTGGCTGTTTATACAATTAAAAGAAGGATGAAAACTTGAAGAGACATTTGTATTATTGCGACACACTGCCGCTTTGATTCATATTCTGAAGTTCTGAACCTTACCCTAGTTAAGCAAACCATTCTTTAGCCTAGCCTTCTTCTTTCATTTGCCCCCTAGCTTGTTTTTCCCTTAAATAATTTATATGCAAACGTTCTCTCAATATAAGATGAGTCCATGAAAGAAGCAAGACCACCAGCAATATATAAACTGAAGCAGATCTGAGCATCACGCTTGATCTCAACCCTAACCCTCGTTTGATTAAATTCCCAAACATCCAACACCCTTTTTAATTATAGCTTGGCTGTTTTTAATTAGTTGTGCCATCCTCCATCCGTCCCTATGGTTATATCCCTCTGGGTGTCCCTAGCTTTGAGATACTTTATAAACATGAAAACATTGAAAAAACCAAAAACATGTTCCTTTTCATTGTTTTACGTCTTCCCAATTGTCTTAAATCAATAATCTTCTGAAAAGAAGAAGACAGAAAACAAAACATATGTTCTTCAAAGAACAGATATATGCTAAGTTTAGTCGAGGTAGTAGACATTCGGGAGCGTATATTATATGTTAGAAAGGAGGGGGTGCTGCCCTGGGGTAGGCCACAAGTATATTCCCCATGTGGGGGAGGGGAGGAAATGAACTTTTTTTTTAGCAAGTTTAAGTCACATTGGCTTCAGATGTGGAAACTCAACATGTAGTCTGTTCTGGCCTGGCAGTCGGCTACAATTCAGCAGTTTGTGGCAGTTCACGACTACAAGATAGTACCGCCCAGTTTCGACAAACGTAGGCCAATCACAGGGAAGTAAATTTGACATGTGACCTAACCAAGCACTGGTGGTTAACAGAAAACTAGTCCCTTTCAGTATATATATGTTTATCTGTTGTTCATTGTGAGGGTATTGCACGACTATGGGTCTTAATGAAGAAAGTAGGTCACTGCAGCCTGGGTAGTGAGCAGCTTCAGCACACAACAAAGGTAGATTTATCGAAAGTACTGTATCCCTCTCTGAAGCCATGAATCATTTGCAAGATAACAGGAGTCTAATACTACTATAAAAAAATAGTCTATTAACTGGCGTAACAGGATGATAGCACCCAAGTGAAGATAATTTGTCATTCTTGGGTACAATGTGAGTGAGGAAGACCTCTTAACATTAAGATGCATCGTTAACCTTTAATCTATGATCAATATATTTTATGAAAATGTAGACACCATTGACAGTGAAAGTATCATTCTTTATGACCACGATCAGACAATGTTCTCCGGAGTCTCGCTGCCTGGTGGCACATATCAAACATTTTGTAAACTTTATTTATTTGCATATGTTCAAGAAGTCTACTAGAGACAGAGGGGGAAAAAAATGATACATGAGTTTACATAAAAGAATCTTTTCAAAATTAATGACAAACAATCTTTCAGTCAGTCCTTTTTGTTAAAACTTGGTAATAGTAAATTATCTGCATTATAGTTGAGTGATGGTCTGTAGCTACTATTTTAGAAATTACAGAAGTAACATAAATATACATTTGGAGATAACCTGTTTGTTTTAACGGAAGGAGGAAAGAGTAAATTTGGAGAGGCTTAGTACAGGGTGATATCAGTCGTGAGTACAGTATAGCTGCCCTAACCAAGAGAGTACTGTAGGTTGACTTTTTTTTAAACTTATTGCAGAAGTTGACATCACAATGTTTTTTTGTTTTTTTTCTTTCTGTTAATAAACTCTACCCTACAATCTCCTATTTTCATGGTATAATTGAGAAACTTCTGTAGAATAGATTATTTCGACATGTCAGTACAGTACTGCAGATTACTAGACATTGTTTCTATGGTGATCTTGAACAAATTTCCTCACTATTAATACCTTTCTCCGTGCAAGTTTACAACTTTCTCACGATGTCATAAGGTCCTTGTTATTAGCCTCTAATTTTGGCACTTTTAAAAGTTGCTTTTGCTAGGCATTATTTCTGACCTTCGAAACTATTGAAGACAGACATGTTGGAGTGTTTACAGCACATTAAGACCAAATACCAATTTCAGGAAAGGCCTTTTGAAGTTTGACAAATGAGTGACCATTATTTGGCTTTTCTAGCATATTTGGGATATTATATCGATGGCCTTTTGAAACTGTAGATTGCAATATAAATGTGCAATATTGTGTTGGCATACTCAACCTATGAAGGAACTTAGATAAAAGTAACTGGAAAATATAATCTTGTACTCCTCAAAAATGACACCTGGTGGACCGATTGAAATAAGACAAAATAGTTCAAAAGTTTGACAATGAAACAAATCATACACCAAATTTTTGGGCACAGATATAGATATTGGATAAATGTGGTGCATCCCCCCATCCCTCCCCCCCCCAACTCAGTATTTTGAGAAAGTAGTCATCAGTTATGCTGAGGCTTACTCTTGCCCATCGGATGGGGGATGTTTAACTGGTTGTACCCATGAGCAGGAATGGGTGCAACAATTACACCCCTGCTTTGTCAATGAACCCCCTCTGCACACTCATCACAAAGAGAAGGCTTCGAATACAGTAAACAGCTCTATATCCAGAGTCATCACATATGGATAGGGTTTCTTATGAGCTTCTGGCTTCCTAACCTTTAGGCTAGACTTAACCTGTACGGGTATCCATGCAGATGGTTGTGTATATCCACCCAAAAATCCATCTCTCAGAGCTCTGTAGATCTTAGGAGATACCCAGTTATTTGTAACCTGGGGTACCAACCCAGTGCCAAAAATATACTGCTTAAATATAAACTGTGAGACTGGTGGCATGCATAACTGAATGCATCAAAGACAAGTTGAAATTTTACTCACATCAAGTTCCTTGAAAGCACATGGGAATTTCTTCTTAGAGCAAACTTGTTGTTTGATGCATTTTCCAAACTGTTTCAGACAGGGTAAGTCATTGGCTGGACAAGTCCCACAGTCCTGTTC
Source organism: Apostichopus parvimensis (assembly GCA_000934455.1). NCBI lineage: Eukaryota > Metazoa > Echinodermata > Holothuroidea > Aspidochirotida > Stichopodidae > Apostichopus > Apostichopus parvimensis. The sequence goes on from KN884617.1 coordinate 38,806, forward strand.
TGGCATCAGAAATTTGCATGCCAGGCAAGATGTATGCTGACAGTCACCTCTACATGACATCTTCTCCTCTGCATTGTCCCTGGGTAAATAACAAAAATTATAAAAGTTACAGGTAAAAACTAACCAATCCTAATGTAATTCACATAGAAAATTACGTATTTTGTTGTCGTTGCCGTGACCGAATTTTTCAGACTATATTTCAATCATTTTAATATATCAATCATCAATATACAAAACATTATAATAATAATATTAATACATAATTTTTATATAGCGCCAAACAAACTATGAAATCATTTTCGTATCGCTTAACATTATAATAACAATTATAACATATGCTTTGGTGAAAAGATACGTTGTGAGAGCTGCTTTGAAACCATTCACAGTATTGCACATTTTTACATGTTCTGGAAGTGAGTTCCACAGGCACGGTGCACTGGATGTGAACATTCTCAAGCCGTAAGTCTGTGTTTTTACTCTAGGGATGAGTAACATCAGCGATGAATTAGAGCGAAGTGAGCGTATGGATGATGGTCGGAGCTGAAACAAGTTGGTGAGGTAGCTTGGTCCTACATTGTGCATACATTTGAACACCATCAGAAGTAGTTTGTAGTTGATTCGTTCACGTATCGGGAGGTAGTGGAGTTCGATCATGGTAGGGGTAATGTGATCATACTTAGACTTTACTACGCCATCCCGCTCTTACCTGTCTCCGGACCATGCGTTCAATGTCATTGTATAATTGTGAGTGTTAATTGTATGACTATATGGGATGGCACTGACTGCAATGTCACCTTTTGAGAACAACTTCTACGTTACTACAAAAGTAATATGAATTTATGATGGCCAGCAAAACTAGCTATGCTTGTTGGTCTTCGAGTCCACCATAACATTAACTTGTAGCAGATGACAAGAGTGTCTCAAATTTGCTCTTATCCAATTGTGTTATCCTAGCTATGTATACCATGCCAGCACAACCATGTCAATATCTTGGAAGGCTCAATGCTTGATGTTTCTCCATCTGTAGTACGTCATCCTGGAATAATGTTGCAAAGCCCAAATGGAGGAAACCCAAAAGTTCTTTGAAAAGCCTAGAGTGTTAAATTACCTTTCATTGCATCATTATACAAGCATTTCTTTTTAGAGGGAACTTAAATGCTCAATATATTGGTTTCATACTTTTGGTGGGGGGACAGGGGGGGGGTTAATGATCATTTACAAACTCTAGTATTTTATTTTTACTAAATGGAAGACACTAATATGCTGGTATAAGAACCTCAATGTTAATCTTGTGTAAGGAAACCAGTGAATATTTCATCACTAGATTCAAGCTGGTATCAAATTTTCTGATTGTTACACTTCTTTCTATGACCTTGAACTTGCTTGAAATGGGCTTTACACTGTTGTTCTTATTTAGAAGAAAACAAATAGGCGTGGGCTGGTATATGTTGATAGATGGTAATATGTGGTAGCCAATCACCTCATTGTGATGGAATGTGTATTTATGTAGCATTTTTTTCCTTTTTTATCTAAGAAACGTAAGAGACTTTACAAGTTCATTTAGGTTTGACAACTGAAAGATCATCAAGTCGAGTATGAGGGAAAACTTTTAGTTTATTTGATGTATATACAAGTGAGCCATATCTGAAGGATGATGGATTTAAATCATTTATATTGAAGACTCCCACATTCTCTTCTGCAACACATCCTCTCTGGAAAAATATTTTTTGTTTTCTCCTTTTTTTTCTTTTGACTTACATTGTTAGTCTTTAAGTTGGTGTAAAACCAAGAATAATATTGTCTATTGCTTTTATGCAGTTATCTTTATTTGGTCACAGATTTTTACCAAATCTATCAAGTACAGTATTACTCAAATAAATATTGCAGTTGATAAAGTATTAGATACCCTGCTTAAATAGTTCAACCAAAGAAGCAAGTTGTTAAAGCAGTCCATTGGATATATCCAAACATTAACCTATGCTAGCATTCTTTAACATTATGTACGATGGGCAAATCTTTCAGGAAAGTTGTCAACTTAAGGATTTGAAAAGACAACTGCCTGAGTCAAGCTATACATAGCAATGGTAGGGTATTACATTACTTCCATGCTATGAACATACTATACATACCTGTAGCATTGGTAAGGGATTACAGTACTTCATTCTATTAACATGCTATACATAGCATTGGTAGGGGATTACATAACTTCCATACTATTAACATACTATACATAGCATTGGTGAGGGATTGCAGTACTTCCATACTATTAGCATGCTATACATAGCATTGGTAAGGGATTACAGTACCTCCATCCTTATACACACAGTAGCATTGGTAAGGGATTACAGTACTTCCTTACTATTTAATAGCATGCTATACATAGCGTTCGTAAGGGATTACAATACTTCCGTACTATTAGCATGCTGTATATAGCATACATACAGTATACATACAATAATAAAATAGTACAGTAAACATAAAACCTTGATGCATATATCACAGATGTGTTCAACGTTGTTTCTGTAGTCACTGAACTAATGGTAATCTTCTCTTTGTCTTCTTGTTTATCTATTGCTTTCACTGTCCTATCTCGTTGCAGTCGTACCGTTGATATTTATGTCATATATATTACTTGTGTCCGTCCGTTCCGATGCCAGTGATTCTAAACCTAGTTGCACAGAATCGATTCAACCTCTAAGCTGTTAGTTTTCACAGTTTGATTAAAGCAACACATCATCACAGATCCCATTGTCTGAGGCAGAACAAAAGCAGCGGAAAATGGTTCGACAAAATCAAAGAGTTTAGTTAAATCTTTTGTTTAAATATACACCTTCAATAATTGTTCCCAGTCTCATGGACTCTCTCTCTCAAGCAAGAAGACCCCTCCTATTGTCTGATAACTTTTAAGGACAAATACAACCACAAGCCGAAAAGAAAAGATAACAAAACTCTGACAAAATGCGTTTGACTACTGTGTCACAATGCTTGTCAGTTGATTTTGGGACTAAGGACCTCATCAACATATATAGAGATAGATGGCTAGAAAATAGAGTTCCCAATCCTGTCAAAAAGTAGACCTACCTGAGGCAAAACTTAAACCACAATAAAGGACTTACTGCAAAGATCTTTACATGGAAAGCACAAAAGATGTGTAGGGATATACTAAGATACGTACAGGTGTATTAGATGACTGGTGTTGATCTTCAATCCACCTGTTCTGTTTGTCAAGATCTGTTCTCTTCTCTGTTTGCTTTTTTCCTTTTCTCGTTTAAATCCCCCCTCCATCACAACTAGGTAGAAAGTGAGCTCCATTCAACATAAGGGCATCCTATTCTTCAAAGTCTACAGGAGACAGTTAAAGTGAATGCTTCTCCTAAAAGTAATTATCACATCTAGGTTTTGTCTTACTGTCATAATGACTAGTATGGTGTGACTTACACCCAGTCTCTGTTGACATATCTTATTATCTATTGTGGTTAAAGCTCTTGCTTTTGGAGACCACAATAGTATTGACTGGTGACAGCTATAGTAGATGCTTCACCATTTCCTGTTCCAGTAATAATTCCCCTTTGTTATTCTTAGCATAAGTATCGGCATTATGTGTATTTTGTTAGCAGGCTACATCGACTTTTCCCCCTCTTCCTGAATTTCTGAATCTTGTCTTCTTTTTCTGCCAGCCTAACACAAAACAAAATAAAGGTTGCCTTTCGTTGTTTCAAAGATAGAAGTGACTTGCAGTTTATAGTTTATATCCTTGCCCGATCTACCCTAACCTAAGAACTGGTGACATTCAATGCACTGCACGCCTAATGACCCTCCTGTTGACATCCAATGCACTGCATCCCCAATGACCCTCCTGGTGACATCCAATGCACTGCACCCCTAATGACCCTCTCTAAGGTCCCTCTCCTCCTTTGCAATCTACCATTCTGATAATCCTTTTGATATTCGGATATTTCAGAGGATTGCGATTGCTGTTTTTTCGTATAAAAAGTTTGGAGCGTCAATTTGTATGCATAATTGACGGAAGCTGATCATGGGATACATTACCAGTAGAATTATATTAGAAACATATTCTAGTGTCGTATATATATGTACACAATGACTCAAGATGAGTTTTAATAACCTCTATATACCTTCCTTCAACTTTTCCAAGTTCTTATTCACAGTTGTGTAATACGTTGTTATGGCTACATCACTGACATATGCCTGTCATATGTTTATTGTGCATAATCTAATTAGTTATTTTCGTGCCTTTCCATCTCATGACCTTAGTATGGCCCGGTGAGGTGTTGGGTTGGATTCTTTTCTGTCTACTACTAAAAGATACCAACTTTTTTTCTTCTTTTTTTGTCTGGTGTTCATAGTTGTGTGATCGACTTGACACTTTCACACATAAACCTTAAGATATTTCTGTTCAATGACTGG
>KN884617.1:90904-143849 GCA_000934455.1 Apostichopus parvimensis
ATCTTCGCATGCCCCTCCTTCTGGTGGAGGGGTATTACAATGTATGCCATCGGTGCAAGCACCTTCTGGGGGTGGGGTGTTGCAGTGTTCTCCATCTTCACAAACTTCTGGTGGAGGGGTATTACAATTTTTGCCATCAGTGCAAACACCTTCTGGGGGCGGTGTATTGCAGTGTACCCCATCTTCACATTTGCCAATTGGAATGAAGACATTTGACTGATCTTCCTCTGGAGGTGGAGTGTTGCAGTGCTCTCCATCTTCACATACCACTCCTTCTGGTGGAGGGGTATTACAATGAATGCCATCTGTGCAAGCACCTTCTGGGGGTGGGGTGTTGCAGTGTTTCCCGTCTCTGCACACCCCATCTTCTGGTGGAGGAGTGTTACAGTTGACCCCATCTTCACATTTGCTGACTGGAATGAATCCAGTAGAATCATGGCTTTTTGATTGAATACCATCAGTCGGTGAAGGCGGTGGTGTGTTACAATGTATTCCATCTTCACAAACATTTTCTTTGGTGGGGGACGGAGATTTCTTGGCTGAGCCATTGGTCTTAGGGATTGATTTGGCAGATGGTGCTGTCTTTCTTTTCGGAACAGGTTTTCCTCCATTCAACAATCTTCTTTTATTCACCTCTCTGTACTTCAGAAAATCCAGGTGCTTTAGTCTATCCAGACCCTCAATGATCTTGTTCTGTGGTGCATTTCCTGGGAAGAGTACTCTGACAATGTCTTCCTCTAGATCCCATGGCTGCCAAACAAGTAAAGCACAGATTGACACTGCATCTAACAGAGATAATTCTGCATCCTTGTCATTGACTTTAACGCCAGTCTTCACTTTGCCAAATGCCTTGGAAGAGCTCCACTGTGTGAAGAAATCTTTCACTTCTTTACTATTTTGTGTTGGAGAGAGCACAAACATATCCAGTCTACCAATCCCAACTTTCTGGAATAATGTGACAGGTTCTAGAGTTTTGCCTGTCCCTGCATAGCAAGAAATAGGATCACACCCTAATTCCTTTGAAAGTTTGACAGTTTGAGAACCTAACGCAAATGACTTGAGAGTAACACTTTGAGCGGGGGTTTTCTTGGTTGTCGGGGCATTCAAATAAACGACTCCTAATTCTGGCGAGTTGCAGTTAGTTTGCCAGTCCTCAAATCCGTCGCTGTCTTGTTCAGGTTGCTCCAGTTGAGCCTCAGAGAACTTTCTTTGCAGGAAACTGTTCACTCCGAGGAGACAGTTGGGACTCATGTTTGGACACAGAATGGCATCAACTCGGTTTAAGTGCTTTGCAAATTTCCAAAAGCAACTCTTCATGCAATAGCCCCCACCGATAAATATACTGAAGTCACCTACGGCAAAGAACCCACAATCACCTTTGGAAGCAGGAAAGATTAAGACTGTTGGCTTTGTTATTTTACATTTTACACCTACACCCATTGTGGGTGGTTCCAACAACTGGAAAGGAGTTAAAATAACTATCTGTGCCCTAATGACATCAACCAATCCAGATATACACTCTAGATCATGCTTGCCCTCAGATGGATTGATAGTTAGATTTAAACTCTTACTAAAAGCCTGCTTGCTAACCAGATTTGCAGACCAATGGCAGTTTGATAAAACTAATGTGGGCTTCTCATCTCCATCAGACTTCAGGACAGCTGCATCAACTTGAGGATCCGCAAAGACTTCAGAAATGTCTGACAGGGTAAATGTGTCATCATGGAGCATCCAATCCCCAGAACCTTCTCCAGCAAGACCGCCATATATGAGATGTTTGTGAGAAGCAGGATGAATCAAAAGTTGCTGGAGCTCTGAAGTGACTGCTGAGAATGTAGGATTGATGTGTACCACAATACCTAACTGGTTGCCAGCATAGGAAATGATTCTGTGAACTGAATGAGTAAATATGATTAAATACTTGTACTGTGTCATAATTAACGGTTCTTTAACCTAGGACTAGGGGATCAACAGTCATGGACTTCATAAGGTTTACATGTATTATAATTTGGTAATGTTAATATTAACATTGGTTTGGAGCTATTATACTCTAGAGTTTTGTATGCTCCCCACCCACCCCTCCCCCCCCCCACCCACTGGCTGACAATGATTTCCTCTTGTTGTCAGGGGGAGGGGGAATCAAATTTTAATTGTAAACTGGGGCAGATACTTTTAACCTATGCTGGGATTGAAATCTCCAAGAAGTGAGAAAACCCAGAAAGTCCACAGGCTTAGTTAGTGATTCCTTGTCAAATCTTCCTCTAAGAAAAATTAGTGTTAAAACTGCACATATAACTTTCAAGTTGTGATGATTGTTGTCAGCAAAGACTTTGTATCATATGAATGCAAGAAATTGGTACATTTACTTCAGAAATTGTGTTTCCAAAAGTTTAAAGACTTTGACCTCTGTTGATCTTTGACCTCCACATAAAACAATAAGGCCCTTATACTCACAAAGTATCAAGCATGAAGTTCATCCAAGCCTTACTTTTGGCATTACAAGTTTTTCAGACTTTGACCCCTGTTGAACTTTACAAAACTATGGGGCTCTTTTACTTAAGTGGATCTACATTACATACCACTTTAAAGTTCATACAGAAAGTACACAGATGTGTATAACAAACACACATTGATTAAAAGGCAGTCAAATCAGTTCATACTGTACATCAACACTAACCTAAGCCAAGTTCCTTCACTTCAGATCCTGTTATTCCTTGTAGTACCGCTTCATATTCTGTTGCCACTGCATCAATATCCCAATTCTTCAGCCCTGAGGTAGAACAGAAAACACAAGAAATGATACCAGCATTAATTTCAGCATGGACTACTTTTAATGTCAGTCAATCAAATTCACAGAACCTGGTCATAAGCATACAGTAGCCTGCATTATATAGTTGTTCAAGATAGTCTTGAACAGTACAATGGCAGCAAAGTACTACCAACAATAACACCAGCATTGTAGTTACACACGGGTTGCACTTGATATACAACATTTGAAATCAAGAGCAAACAACCAAGCTGTGTGAGTCATCATGTGCAGTCATCATGTTTACTGCCTTCTACAAATATATATGTTACATGGTACAGTATATTAATCCAGTAAATTATGACTCAGGCCACATTTACTAATTTTAATTCATTTAATATCAATATTTATATCAGTAAATCACATTCTAAAACAAACACAATAAAGCTGAATACTAGACATTTCCACTTGCAATGTGAAGCTCATCATTCGGCCACATGGTGAAGAGAAAATGGGGAGGGCTGGGAGGGACGTGGAGGGGGAGAGGGAGCAGAGCAATATTAGAGCTCCTCTTACTACTGTATCTTTCAAGCCATTCTGTGCTCATTTTTAACAATAAAGGAGATATATTGTCTGTCTGTTTTATCAGTACAACATACATGCTCAGAAGAATTGTTACTCTACAACATCTAGAAATCTAGTAGACATGCTATTACCACATCAGTAAAGAATTACGCCCACAATGTTATAAATTGCAAACTGAAATAATTATAGGCTTTTTTCACAGAGGACTGACTTTTGCATTCGTTCGCATTTAATAACCTCTTGTTAGGGATTTTTGTCCCATTAAGCAGGCACTTTGCCAAAGATGGACATGACATGGCAACAAATACTTCAAAATGTCTTTCTCATCCTTGATATGTCCTCCAATACTTCACACCATCCTTGGTTCAGGTGCCTTCACACCTTATAAATGGTCTGAGGGAGTGTAGCCTAACCATATATGAGCTACAATATAAAGCTATCACTACATTTCAAAACCGACAGTTCATGTATAGGATACAGTACATGCATGCTTCACGTATGAGTGACCTACTGCAGTGTTACTGTGTTTATAGTACCTAGTGTGCCATGTCAGTTTCTTTTTTGTAGACTTTATATATATACACCTTCCTTTGGAAATGAAAAACAGACCAACATGTAATAAATTTTTCCTCAGATTGCTATCAGCACAGAGCCCTAACTTCAGAGGACATGATTTACAATGTACATTTCCTACCAGGAAAATTGAATTTTTGTTGCTCAGTCGCTTATCCTATCATGCACGCACGTGCCATTTGTGAATAATATCCGAATGGAATTAGTAAAGCGGGGACTCAACCATCTCATAATGGAATATAACAAATCAGGGACACAGCAATCACAGATCTCTCTAGTAATATTTCAATTCAAACGAAAAAGAAACTTATGACTATGCGTGAACTGATAAACTTGACTTTTCATGGTTACACGATGAAGCAGCAAACAAAATTTGCTCACAAGCAAGAGTTTTCTACTGCTTATATCCTTTTGCAAGTGCGACCAAATCCATACCTGTGAGCAATTTGGTTTTTAACCTGTTTTGTATATACCAGCTAAAATCCATACTTGTCAAATATGACTCTTTTATAAAGTTAAGTACCTACTAGGTAATATTTTAAATGATTGATGGCAAGCCACAAGTTAGATCAGTAAATTTGGCTTGATATAGCGTAAAAGAAAGGGAAAAAAATGAGTTGGCTTACAATTGCAAAAGACAGGCATGAACCCTGAAGGCAGGTAAATTTCTTTCTGAATCTACTGTATGTTAAATGCATCACAATATCTATAAAGGTATGGGGTTCTCCATAAAGCTGGAAATGTTCCCCTGATTTGCCTCAATCTCTTGTCATACACTAGAGCTATAATGGAGAAGATTCACTGAAGCTAGTACTGTAACCAATAGGCCATAATAAACTGAAATGTCACTTAAAGATACATATACTGTATATATACTGTACCATACATATAGTATCTTGATTTGGTTTAATTGTAGCTTTTTGATATATGATGACCAATATATTACAAAAATGATAAGAACAGCTTTTATGGCTACCGCCACTAAGAGCAGCCTTTTAATAAGACAAAAATAAATTCAAAAATATAATGTCCCACAAATTTAACCTAATTGTGTTTTCATATTTTTGCAAAGTTTATGCTAAAAATTCCATCATTCCTGAAGAGATTTTGGTGGACTTACAGTATAATTAGCAATTTATGTTAATATTAAGGCAATTTTTTCTTCTATTGATTATGATACAACACCAGGGCATGGCAACTAAATTCAGCACACACTACACAGATAAAACCCAGGGCAACAACCTCAAGAGCTCATGGGAGAGCACAGACTTTCAAAAAAGAGTTACCAATCGTCATAAAGCTGCACTTAGGTAGGAAAGAGGCACTTAGAAGAACACAGGTTTAGAAAGGATTGATGTAAATCATCCCTATGCAAACTATACTGGCAACCATTTTACCCCACAACTGTAACAGCTCAGTAAAGCTGTATCATACACTCTAGTAGGCAATACTTGCACACTACTCTCACAACTGACTCTTTTATGTAATTGACAACTCAAGTAATATCCGCTAAAACTCTGTTGCGCCAAATATAGCATGGACACAGCATGTCTTTGTATCTGATTGTATTCGTGAGTATTATGAAAGTAAAACATATGACTAATAATATGTTACCAAGTTCCTGAATATAGGTCTGATGATGGATGGTACATCCAGGTATCATACAACATTCTAATGACAACATTCATTCTGATTAATAACCACAAGTGGATCTATTTTTGGTCTCATTATACTATGCAAACAACAAACTGAAATTTGTTTTTTAAAAAGAAAACCTTGGAAACCATGAGAATCTGTGATCATAAATCATCAACGCTCTTTAATAGTTAGACATGTCAAAACATTCCTCTTTCCTGTATTACAGTTTCAACACAAACATCAATTGTTTGGCAAGGTGCCTAAATCAGTTTGTACTATGCTGAAGCTGCACTCTTTGAGTGTTGACAAACTTAACAACGTTATTATAAATGAGCCTATATATCTCTGCCAGTTCCAAGTACCATATATAGCTCTAAGTATAAAATCTATCAATGAACATTTATCACTGACACTAATGTTAATAGCACATAAGCATCATCTCTGAATGCCTAGAAATTATTATACTGTATACTTATACTGTACATATAAACAGACTTCGTACCAACAAAACTGCCTTATCAAGTTATATAGTTTAATATTATTATCGCTGGAATGATTATCCAAGTTCTCGGATGAACGTTTGAACAACTTGTAGATTATCGCTTGTCAATCACAGAAATATGTTTGTGCAGATAAAAATCTTGAACTTTTGAGCAGTACATGCAGTCTGTAAATTGTTTCTCTTCAAACACTCGCACATCTTCTTTTGGTCAAATTTCTTGCATATTATAGTGTCCCTAAATTTCTGAGCTTCTCTAACCCTGTTTTGCTCCCTTCCCCCCCCCCCCCTCTCAAGCTCTTGAGCCTATGCCACAGATTATATATATTTATCATGAAGTGAAATTAAATTAATTCTTGGATGTAATCATTAATTACTTATAAACATTTTTGTAAATTGTGGTAGAAAGTGACACCCAAGACTAAGGCAAACAACCAAGCACTAACTGTACAGTGTGCGTAGGAGTATGTGTGTTAGTAGGGACAAGTGGAGGTGGACCTTAGGAAGGGTTAATGGCCAGGCTAGGACTGGTCCCAGTGTTCACTCACGCCACTGCCCCTCACCCATTCTCAATTAATAATATGGATACTGAATTTAGCATACTGTATCATTAGGATCCTGCGGTTTTTCAAAGACTACAAATTTCCAGAAGCCTTTCATCGATAATATGAGGAGAGTAGTGAATGTTTCATCACAACTGATCAGATTACAGATAAAAGGACTTTGAAAGCTGTCTACTAATTGGTTGTATTAAAACGTGTACAGAGAGTGAGCATGATGGTTGTGTTTAGATATACTGCATCCAGTAAGTACACTTTGAGTGGAGGAAACTGTAGGTAAATTTTTTTTTTGTGACTTTCATTTGTACTTTCCAGTACAATGATATTTATTAGTCAAAATTCTTTGCTGTTGCACCATGCACTGTGGGTGTTCTGTACATTATGCATCATCTTGGAAATTGTTAAGTATGTTCCGTGTAGATCTTGAGCTCTGCATTATACTTGTTAAACTGCCATATTTACATTACCTCATGTTACAAACGTACCTCTTGGTGTACAGTGAGATGGTAATATTTCATCCACTCAATCAATCTTTGTCAAACAGTTTCCCCCCCCCCCTCCCCCAAGGAAAAAATCCTCTCTGTAGAATCATCTTTCAAAATATTTAGTTTCAAAATGGAAATTTCAGAGCTCTGAGTTTGTTTACTTCCTGTTTGCACTGCTGTTCGTACATATATTTAGTTATAAGAATACTGTATGACTCAGCTGATTCATGGAAAACCAAACAGTTACACCTTTTGTGACCAGATCACATAAAGGTCGCATCCAAATTGAATAACTCAACTAACAAGTATGTACATGAACGGCTGGATCGATGTATTGTGATGTACTGTCGATTCTACAGAAACATGAATAAAGGAAGACCTTCACTATGAATAAAACCAATATTATGTCACAGCTAGGTAGAAGATATTTGTGAAACACACCCTTAGTCGATGACTGTATGAATGCAGTACTTTCACAGTTAACATTACAGATCAGACCAACCTACAATTAGAAGTTTGGCGATGGTACAATTATTAATCATTAGACAACGACGTGCACAAATGATATGGGATACTTTTTTAAATTAACAGTTCAGTATAATGCAATATTCTATTTTAGTCAACAACCAGCATCAATATCACTGATTCTTTATCAGAAGGCAGTTGAGGTTGTACAGTATATCCTGTAGTAGATGCTAAAATCAAGAGATAGGAAACAAGAATGATCAGCAAAATACCACAGAACATTGGGTCTAATCATTAAAGATCAATGCAACTGCTATCCCATGTGCAAACTTCCATGTGTACATTACAATGTGCAATAACTTATTTGTAATAAGTAAGTGAAGTAAACCATTCTCTTGAATCAAGAGTCTTGATATAAATGTTTTTCTCACAAGATCAGGCAATATCCCCCCACCCCCCACCCCTGAGCACTGCATGTAGACCTCAAAACCCAGAACCCAACAGGGTTTATAGTGTTTCCTTGTCACATTCTGTGATATAAAAGCATGTAATGTAACCTATGAATGTACAAGGTTCAGTACTTTATGATAACGTGCATCCACATTAAAAGGACTATATGAAGTTCATTCAAGCTTCATTGTTGGAGTTATTGCTATTACAAAGTTTTTATTTAACCAACTAAATTACCAATGATGCCCTCAAATATTACCTTTCACTTGACAAGAAAAGTCTGTCAAAGGAACACTACTTGGTAGATGACTGAAGATAGTATATAATGCTTCCAAGTTTAATCAAGAATGACCATTTACACTTGATATGTGCATTCCAAACCTTATTTGGTGTAGATATCTAGGAGTGATGTACTTACCTGTCTCCTCATAGCTAGAGTGACCTGGTAACCTTTGACACTGACCTCCCTAGGTGACAATGAATTCACCTCCAGTTAATCTACCTCTTCCTTAGTCTACCACCCCACCATTATTTAATCTGTAACTAAATGTATGTGTAACATTGTGTTTGCATTTTTATTAAATTTAATTTATTAAATTCAGTTTGAGAAACAAAATCTCAGCCAGGGACTCCAGCTGAGGAATGTTTGTATCATAAATGAAACATTGTATTGCAGATATATGGAACTTCCAGACAATGAATACAATAGTTGTGAAAACAATATATTCTCAATATATAACTCTAGATGGGATATCACTATAAACATGAAAAAGCACTGAAAAATGTTGTATATGCTGTATATGTACAGTAGTACCTTACAGCAGGGAGTTGTTATGGAACAACTCCCTGCTTACAGTGTCTCACATCCTGTGTACAGTAGTACTTCCATATAGAATAAATATTATGCCCAGCCAGCCATGCAGACTACTACTAATACAGTAACTGTTGATGATGAGTCATCCCTCTGCTGGCTGTCTCTGCTACTGTCATCAGCTGACATTTTAGCAGGGAGGGAAAGCTGACTGCAGCAGATCTGAGAGAATGGTTAACACAGATGTTAGGAATGCAATACAATCCACACAGACAGACTATGGTACATGACACCACTGAGAGAGAGAGAGAGAGAGAGAGACTATATATTTAGCAATAACTACAGTATACTGATGGGCTGATGGCACATGATGGCCAGAGGAAATACTCCAGAGTCATCTCATGGGTGCAGTGCAGCAGGCAGGAAGGCATTCCAATATCCCTCCTTCTTATAGTATTAAATACGTATCAGTGGATGTACCTAAGGCATTCAAAATTAATTCCATCCCAGAGCCTAGCTTCTGGTCAAGATGATTCATTACCCCAATGTATTAGTGCATGGAAGAACTTACACTGTAGATGTATACATCCATGTGATGTTAATCAGATTAAGTTGATGATATGCATTAACCCGACCTCAAACATATTTCATCTTACAGGGTGATAATGTCCCATTAACTTGTTGTTCAGCTAGTATTATCAGAGGATGAACAAACTTTAAATGTTTTAGACACTTTTCATATTGTAGCGCATTTGTGTAGATTTAGTATGTACATGACAATTATACACATCTGTTTTGATCCCTTAGCTACTGTACCAACCTCCTTCAAAAATTGTTTTTGCTACAGTACAGTATGTGAGTTAAGCACATGAGCCTTCTGGCATGTTTCCTGTAAACGTACAGGTATCAAACCGAACGGCAGACAACGCAGAATTAATTACTACCTCTGATACAGTAGGTAAACCAATATGATTCAAGGTGAAGATCGGTTTGTAATAGAGTTGAATATTCCGAAGAAGTCATTTGTTTATGTGACTATGTACATCTGTTTTGTGTAAACATTTTACACCAAAAAAAAAACATGTCTATAGGAACACCTGCTTAAGTATTTAAACTTTCTTTAGAATTTTCACCTTTTAATAATGATGTTATTAAATGTGTTTTAATGTTCTTCTTCCCTTCCCAACTCCCCTTAAGAGATCCATAATGATAATTTTATGTTACCGTTCAGTCATTATACAGGAAAGGCATCCAGTTGGATGTTGCTAGGGAATGTATTTGTGGCTATTAAAGGCATATTCCATTGACTAAAAAGTGTTAAAATAGCAAAAATTGCTGGAAATTTTCTGCATCGTTTAGGTCGGCAAAACCACATCCTCATAGCATCTTTTATGGAGAAGACATAAATTTTTCAAATTTTGTGATATTTTGTTAAGGCATCTTGCAAGAGCACAGAGTGAATGATGTCATCACTGCAATTAAGCTGTAAAAGTTATTTTTTTCGTCATAATATTCAATAATATATTACATTTCTACCAAATTGTTGCACATGAAAGAATCAAGGGTTTAGCCAATCCGCTATATCTCAGACTTAGGAACAAGATATTGAGATTTTGAGATTTTCAAATAACAGTGTGAACTATCTTTCACTTTAAAGTAAATGTTACATTGACTGCCACTGGAATATCCCTTTAAATATTTAGGGCAAACCAACCATCACTGCAGTCACTCCGATAAATAAAAAGTCCATACAGTCTCAACAAAACATCAGACAGACAGGGAATGAACATTGCAACTTTCCACAACTTATCAATTCAATGATGAAATACTTGTAAGTTACCATGGTGACCACTTGAATAAACTTGATCACACCCTTTATTCAATCTTTAATAAGCCAGGGAAGTGTGAAGGATGGGATCTTAAAGGTAAAGTACCCAGCAGTAAGTACAACTAACTTGCAAAGATTCCAGACAGACTATTAATTAACGTGTTGTAGAACAAGTCCAGACTGGTTATTAATTTCAAATGACACTGTAGCTATAGGATTTCCTGTATACATGATTTAAAAGGGATGAGGGGGTATTATTCACTATCTGCTCTCACAAGTTCTACAGTAAACTAGAATAATTAAACTACCCAATCTTTATTTACAGCCTGTGTTTGATTTTGTTTTTCTCACAACTATGCTCCTTTAATGTCATCATGAGCAAATGCTCAAAAAACTAGGCTTTTGTATTGATTTAGCTGTGAAGCAGCGCATACAGAGCATTGATGGAATCCAATTAACAGAGATTCCTTAAATCAAGATAAAGAGTGCTGACATGATGCATAGCAGAGGCAGCACAGAATGTCAACAATGGCATCCAGAGAGAAATGAGATGATAAATACAATTAGTTGTTACAGATTTTAGTATAACAGCTGCAGTATCTAGTGCATGAAAGACATAGCAACCATGCGCTTTAAATCTTCCCCTTGCATGAAGTGGGCATGCAAACTGTAAAACTTTTACTAATTTATACCACTCATAGACATATATTACTAGTAACACTGTTTATTAAATTTGACTAATTAGAAGTGATTGTTCAGGGTCTTAACTGACTACAGAGATCTAAACTTGTTAATTTCTCAATTCACAGGACTACAGTAGATGCAATCGTGCATATAATTGAAGGAAGTGAACAGTGTGGTTAAATAGCCTTTGGTGCAGCCATTTGGGTATACGCTGTACATACAGTACGATGAAAGTATTGATGTTTTTAACATGTATTGGTAATGTCTGCAACCATTTGCACTTGAAAATCCTTGCTCACTAAATGAAAATATACTCCAGCAGACAGTACAGATGTACATTATGGAACGCCAAAACGGTCATTATCTGGTAACTTTTTACGCAGCTTTTATTCCTTCTACAGTCCTTAGTAAAGTTTGTGTCACATCATGAGAAAAACAATTACAAGTCATTTATGTGAGGTTTTTTCATGAAGTCAGTATGCGGCAGTAAAAACTGCATAATAAAGACAATATCAATTTTGTCCGAAATGGCGACCTTTCTGTGACAGCTGACTGACTGCCCAATAAAATTCAAGCCTTCGTCATTATGCTGCATAAAAAGAACCTCACATAATGACTTGTAATTATTTTCTCATTATGTGACACAACATGTACAGTACTACTGTAGAAGGAGTAAAATCTGCATAAAAAGTGATTGAATAATGTCCGTTTGGCATTCCATAGTACATGGATTGTAGGGTAGTAGCTATTATTATATCCACTTCATTGAATATAGCAGGATTTTAACACACACAGCTAAATGTTGTGCCTGTACCTGCAACATTTCACCTCTGATGGTGGCCTTAAATGATCTTGACTGCCATAAAAGCAAGGGTCATACCTTCCCCCTCCTCTCCCCCCCCCTTAACCCTCCTTAACTAATGTTGAGTGATATTGAAGATGCCAACTAATGGACTCCACACCCGTTAAACATTACTATAACATGTAGTAATTCCTTGTCCCTCCTGCCATCCCTGTGTCTGACACCGTTATGTGCAAAAATTAAAAGGTATGTGAAGTTTACAAAGGTATACATTTCGAGTATACTTCTACTAAGTACCACTGTAGTCAATAGTCCTAAAGTTGTGGCAGTGCAAACTCTACAAACCCTCTGCTTTTGTTCAATGGCTAGTGTACACTTGTGAGCTGACACTGAAGGGGTTGAGTTTAATTTGAGCAGCCTGTACATAGTATCTGACAAAATAGATCAAAATATTATTGCCAAATGCAAAAATACTTGGAATACTTCCCCTGAAGTCAATCAGTGACTGAAACTGGCCTCTTTTCGAAGTCCTTGTAAAACTGACAGCCATGTCAAGAAAGATATGGTGTCAGTAGGTAGCTCAGTAGTCAGTAGCTGTCCAAAATGACAGGCCCATGGCTAGTTCCATAATTATCACCATGGCAATAGCTTAGGGGTGGAGGTGAGCATAACTGTACCTTCAAACTAGAAATTATTGTTGGAGAAAAATCCTTTACAGGTGCAATCACAAGACCATGCAGGCGGTTTGATATCCTTTAAAAATATGCTAATCGATTAATTCTTTTTTTATAAAAGGGAACTGAAACATCCATTTTGTTATCTGTTTATGAGCATAATTTAATTCACATGATAGTAGTACAGAAAGCAAAAAAATAACACAGCTTTAATGATTTTCCACATTTCTTCTAGCAAATTAATCTAAACTTCTTGTTTTGTTGCACAAATGCAAAGGATCTGGAACCGAGCATGGGATATGATACCGAGCATGGGATCTGATACCGAGCATGGGATCTGATACCGAGCATGGGATCTGATACCGAGCATGGGATGTGATACCGAGCATGGGATCTGATACCGTGCATGGGACCTGATACCGAGCATGGGACCTGATACCGAGCATGGAATCTGATACCGAGCATGGGATCTGATACCGAGCATAGTATCATATGTCAATGTGGGGAGGTTCAAAACTAATTTGCCGTGTTTTATTAGTGTTGAACACAAGAGTGCAGAGTTTTACCCGTCATGTACACGCGCCCTGAGAAGACTGGCCACTTTGGCTGATATGAGTCCTTCATCAAATTTACACCTAACTTGAATGATCTACAGCCATCTTGTTTGGCCCTTAAAATGCCTAAAACCTTTTATGACCAATAACATTGCATTTCACCTAGAGGAGTGTTTTCAAAGTTGTATATTTTTTTCTTTCTTTTTCATTTTTTTTGTCCATTTTTTTTTTTTTTAATTATTACAAATTATGCTTGCAATGTAAATAACATTAACAACTTCTTTACAGCTTCAAGCTGCTGAAGAAAGCAGCTGACATCATCAAATATGTCTTAAATTGGCATTCCAGACAAATTATCACATTAAATGAGAATACTACAGTATATCTTGCAATGCAAATAGATCTGTACATGACCTGCTGTAACTGTAGGTACGTGTAAAACTTGTGTTTTTGGTTGTCGCAGAATAAACATATCGATAAAAGTTCACCTACGATCTGCTTGTCATCTATCTAGTATCTGACTATATCGGGACTTTGATGCATATACTGTAGTAATTGGTTTAATATGCTGGTCCTACAAACCATTCAACTTGCTGAAAGGTCATCCAAGGTCAAGCTGTAAATTACTCTCAGCTGAAAATATCATTTTGTTCGTCAGCTTTGTTAATTACATCCTATACTTGTGACAGACAAGAGTCATCAAGACTGAAGATGACCAAGGGTGAACACTAATAAATCACTTTACATATATGTGGAACAAGCTATCACTTTCTCTGCCACTATTAAAAATTCAGATGGTAATGATAATGCCTTACGTATCTCCCCACCAATCATGTGGGAAACAGACCATCACAGTCCGGAAAATCATCAGTTTCCTCTGAAAACATCCTTAGGCTAACAATCGTAACCTTAACTTTTTCCTTCCTTTGATATACATCGAAAGAAATGGCTCTAATTGTGATCATTCATTCGGTAAATTCAAACTGTACAATGAAATCCACTAGTATCAAAGCGATTTATTGAGCGTGTGTCTCTGGTGGCTAATTTTTTGTGTGTAAATTTTCAATAGTCCAAGGTAAACACTGAGACATACAGTACACAACAGAAACAGGAATGAAGATAGAACAATGTATAGTTTCTACGTTTGCAATGTATCATTCCCATCAAGAAAGTCTGTATCATAACTTACTGCATTCAGTGATGAAGAAATATTATTGCCCTTAGGAGGTTAATAACTGATCACTCCATAGACATCTTAGAGCAACAGTGCTAAGGTTGGGAGGAGACAGGTAAGTGCAGAGGAAGACAAGTTAAATCCGTGTACGCTAACAAATAACCAGATCACTCTATATACTGTACACGGTACAGCCAGAGTGCTATGGTTACGAAGAGACAGGTGGGCTAGGAAGCAACACGTACTGTGGCCTAGATCTACAGTGTATTAGATCTGGTGAGACCATGCAGCCAACAAAAGAAGAACAGCAGATTAGTTGGTTTAATTATATCTTGACAAATGACAAATATTCAAACTACATGTGATCTTCCTTGAGTACCTAGAAGTACAGTACACGTCACTCAAATCCAACTAACAATCAAGCACGACCGATGTGCAACCGACAAAGCTATGACACATTATCTTGTCTCATAAAATCCCATGTGGTATGATTGTTTTGTTCAGTTGTAATATACAGAACTGCTCGATTTGTAACCTTGGGTCTTTGTTCAATATAATGAATTCCTATATCGTCATTCTTTCCAAATCAGCAAAATTAACTTGAACGTGGCTTTGTCTAGATGCCCTCGAACTAATCTCACCTATCGGCTGTATTGTCGTTGTTCAAATGGGAAATTCTTGAATTCACAGAATAACACACCCACATAGCACTTATTTATATACTACACTGTATGGTGCTGCGGCCACATACTGTATGCAGCAGACAAACTGAATGAAAAAATTTGCCGAAATAAACATTGTTATAACAAAGTCTACAACCATTGATCTGTGCCTCTCAAGCACAAAGACAAAGCAAACAAAACAGTTTATTAACGCCAACTTTTGACTGTTTTGTTCTTGTCTGCATGGCCGTACGTGCTACGATCCGTAACAGATGGCAGGAAGTCAATGCGGTAGAGATGAGAAATACCTAACGATCGGAGATGGATTTCCCGTCTCTCGTTAATGATATGTCTGACTGCATGGGAAGACTCGGGCCACTCGGCAGACCGAGTATCTCCATCCCACTAAATGGTATTGATTACTGTACAACCTTAACTGTGTTTCCTGTGTAGTATTATGTACATAACCAGCTTAGGCTGTGGAATGATTTGAGCATGATTTTCCACGGTTAGGTATTCTTGTATGATTGTATCTAAAATAATTCCCTTTTTAGATTCCTAAAAATATACTTCTAAGAAACTGCTCATTTGAAGTTCGCAATATGTATAAAGTAAACATGTGCAGTGGCCTAAAAGTCCTGAATAAATTAGAAGTGTGTGTTTGCACACTTTCTTGTTTTGACAACTTATAATTTAGACTATCATGTACATAGAGTATGGAAAGGCAGACAGATGAATTATTAAATTTTCTTCACATATTTATCTCCATTGTTTTTCACCCAAAGTAGAATAACAAATGCCACCATAGTGTTTTGATATCATCACCATGCAACCCTTGTCATATGACCTTGGTGTGTTTAGACTGGTTCCAATGTTGTGAAGTTTACAGTACAGTTTCCAAAACAAGTTTACTCTTGCTAAGAGACTATAAAATCACTATGGAGATACCACCTGGGATTCACACAGACAGAGAAGTTTTAGGGTTGCTTGCTGTATTATTCCTAGAATGGTAAGATGTGGATGAAAATGAATGCCGCAATATGTTATGCAGTTTTAAGTTAATACTGTTGCTAGATTATGTTATGATGTATAGGGTAGGTCAATCCATGATGCTGGTTCTATCAGCATTCTACTAGTTATTTGAAAAGTCTGTGTCAATCTTCCTGTCTGGGTCTGAACTTCCTGAATGTCTCGAAGAGGAAGGAGTAAAATATTCAAAGCATTAAACACCAATGACCATCACTTTATTTGGCTAATTCTAGCATATTCAGTGGGTAATACTGGTCAATGAACTACGGGTATCATATGGACAGATCATACCCCTATTTACACTCGAGAATGAGCAAATTGTTGAGTCCCGTTTACCAGATGCTGTAGAGAACGCAGAGTGAGAGTGCAGTTGTTATGGGGAGACAGGTGAGTTTCAAAGAGAAATAAATACTCAGGTTCAAACTCAAACCAGAACATGAGAAGTTGCTACTAGAGGTCATGGCAATTAGGGAACATTCTTACAATAGAAATAACAAAGACAGAACAAATGATAATGAGTATAGCAACCTTCTCTTTCAGTCTCATTTATATTGTTATGTACTGTACAATAAAAGTGAACCTGCAGTACACTGTTAGTATTACTGTACATTCTATCACATATTTGGTTTCATAATTCATTTTCATTTGTTTGTACATTAGCCACATGGATGGCATTGTATCTTGCCAGTCAAAACACTCTGCAGACAAAATCAGGAACTATTGTTTGATACCAAAACAATAAAAAGGCAAGAGTGACCTTTAATGGTGTTAAAATCATATCACAGACAGGAAGGCCAATCAAGTCATTATCTCCGTTAGTCATAACAACCAGGGATCTGGATTTAATTTGAACAGTTTGAGAAATCACACAACTAAAGTCTAAAACCCAGCAATTAATGATTGTATTTAATGATGACTTTGGGCTTATATATTCCAGTTCTCGAACTCTCGGCCTACCGCCAACATGAATGTTTTAAGTGAGCCACGTAGGTTTTACTTTCAAGCACTGTACAGTAGCAGACTTGCAGCAAGTCGGTAGTTACATGTTACGTGTAGTTACATGTACAAATAACTCCCTCGCATGGAGTAAACTGAGGTAATCCAGGTATTTTGAAAAGTAAAATAGGAACTAAGTACTACAAAATTATGAATAAGCTTGTACTCTAGCTATACGCATACGGACATGCCAAGGGATCGAGTTTTACTCATACTCACGCTGTTGTACTTGTACTACAAATAAGTCTGGCATATACAATATACACCAGTGACATTGACGGAAGCCATAGTAAAGTCAGTTAATAAAGACATGCACTTACCTGTCTCATCTCTACTACTGCACTTTTTCATCCACTTTTTGGTTTCTCGAAAAGGAAAAACTATGGAGACACTCTTACCGACCTTGCAAAATTGTAAGGGGGACCGCAGATTGCAAAGTCAGCAATGACTATATTGCGGATTGCAAAGTCAGTAATTACTATTACGGCTAGATTCATCCAATAGGCAGCATACAGAAACGTTGTACTCAAAGCCAAAGCCAGCGTGAATTAATCAGGTAACACCATGCACGCTTAAAGTTCTTCAATACAGCCCTCATAACCTTTCGGGGAAACCCTTTATACCATAGTTTTGATTAAATTTGGGAACATGTTATCCACCAGAGCCTCCACTCAGTCACGTCTGGGGTCAACACCCACTATCTCTTTGGCCATTTGTAAACTCTTCCTAAATGTTGTACAAAAAGTTTCTGAATATGAAATTAATATATAATAGAGGTTTTGAAACATGCAGTAGGCCTGCCTGGCAATCAATGATTGTTTGAGTGGAACATGCAGCTTTAACATGCAAAATCTCTTAATTGCTATCCTAAGCAGAGTGCCATATGCCCAGTGAACCTGCAACATTATTACCACAGTCTAAAATATAGCTTCATGATTATAACACAAATAGCTGAGCTGCACTTTGGATAAGTTTATGCTTCACCTCCTTTGTGAAATTGATACTGTGATATATTCATGAATAATAAATGGCATACCTAGTTAAAAGATAACCACTACGTTTCGCAGCTTTTGTACTCTGCCCATTTGCTGAGGTGATACCACTGTGTCGGCGACTCATCATTCAGGGAGTCTATCAATCAAATCTTGGAAGTATAAGAAGTAAATTTATATATCGCAGCTGCAGCAAGAAAGCAAGTCGTCTATTGAAGAGAAAGACAGCCCCAGAACAGAGAATTTGCACACTGTCGAAGATTTGTACAATTCGCTTCTCAAATTAGAGATATAATTACTAGCTTGATTGAAGAACCATGAATTGTTTGTCATAGATGATGATGATACTTTGTGACTTTGTGATCACACATGTACATGGTTAACTACCAATGCATGACTTCCTGTTAGCGCTAATAACATATCTCGACTGGCTTTGCCTGAACATTAATTACATTGTTATTAACAAAAACACAAGGATACAGTAGCTGGATACAATTTTGTGGAATTGTAGGTGTTATAATAATGTTTCTACCAAGAAGAAAAAGTGGAATGGGGGGGGGGGGGGATTTAGTACCACTTTGGAGGTTACTGGATGGAACTTGAGCGCTAACTACTGTATTTGACTGAAGTGCGTGCCTCGGCAAAATATTCTCCATTTTGGTGGATGCATTATTTTTCCCATAATTGGCCAATATTTTCAATTTGAAGATGCGACCCCTCCTACCAGCCCTTAACTTCACATTCATAACTGCATGATTATTTCTTTTCTTGACCCAAACTGTACATTTTGTGTTGCTGTATTTGAAGCGAGGCTTCTAAGCCATACGTACAGTAGGTCCCATGCATAGACATCCATAAATACACGTACCAGACAGTCTGCGTTTTTCATCTCCAACTTTCATTAACAAGAACTTTTTAATGCATCATTGTCTGACGGTCTTTTGAAATCAGTTCATCTCATTCGTTGCCATGGTTACAATCTCACTCTGATCTCTTTGTATTGGCACAATGCCCAAATCAACATGGTTAAACAAAAAGAGAGACTAGGCTGCAGAGACCCTATTGTGAATATTCATTGGCTAAGGTGTTAAAAACCTGAATAAGATCAACTTGTTAACTTGCTAATTCAGAAATGTCTAAGTACATGTAGAGTATAATAACATGCTACGCAAACAACTTTAGAAACTTAAAGGTCAACACCGAACCTGGGTTTATTCCAAGCCTAATTAATCAATTGATTTAACCAGAGTACGGGTCTAATTCCTCCTCGTCTATGTATCGCAGGCATCAAATCTCAGGGTCTGACCTGTATTATTCACTGTACAGTACACTACAACAAATCCGACCTGAGCGTGGGCTTCAACACTGCTCTTGTTCACAAACGATGTGAGCAACGGCTTATATATAGATCGGCTACAGTATTATGGTTACATTGATGGATTTATCCTAAGTACTAAACTATGTTCTCATATTACTGCACATTTGCCAGAATATGAGACATGTTCCTTTATAAAGACAACCATCTTTTAAGTGTCTCATTTGAGCCATCACTTAATGAGTTTTACAGACGGAACTATGTGCACTCTAATCACATCAATAAAAACAAACAACGATCTAAGCCGTTAAACCACAAAGAATTCAAAACTGACTATAGAGCTTGAAACTTCCTAGTTTCTGGCATAGCTTGTTATACTATATATACAGCATACAGTACAGTGTGTAAATGTGTCTGGAACAACACTGTACTGTGCTGTATTAACGGACTGGCTGGCATCATCCAGATATTCTACACCTACAGTAGGTAAATGAGTTTACTAGGGTGCCTGTGGCCTTGGTGATAATAGAATACTTTATCAATATTTGATTCCACCAATGTTTAATTCATGGTATCTGATAGCGCCTTATCAATCACCATTACCATCAGTTAAACAATATAAATATGAAAGGAGAAGTAAATTTGCCTAGAGATACCATAGTCACAGATCATGCACTGTTTACTCCAAACAATAAATATGAACCGAAATAACAAGCTCCCAAACAATCATTTTCTAAAGTGTAAGACCCACATACTGTAGATCATATTAAACTGCCTGTACACAATTTGCATCTGAAATGGAGATTTCAAATTTTCAATACCCAACTTAAAGTAAAAGTAAAAGTAAATGCAATGTTTGCTTTCGGGCGGCGGTAACAATTTCCCAGAGACTTTAAAACAACACAATACTGTATGTATCAACATATTCATATATATATTGTATACATACAGGGATGTGCCCACACTGGGCCGCACTGTGCGGCCCCGCCCAGCACTAAAAATTACCACCCAGCACTTCGTGAATCCCGCCCAGCACTATTTTCATCTAAAATCCCGACATTCCTAACAATATATTCAACATAAATTGGGCCTAGCCAATGCCAAAATCATACAGATTGATAATGCACCAGTTACGCATGCAAGAAACATTACTTACGGCTCTCAATCGGTCCCTTGTAAAATCTCTTTGAAACAAACTAATAACTTTTACCAGGTACATACTGTAATATATTTCACTAAAAAAAACTTTAAAAATGTAAATTGTTAGCACAACTAGTGTTTGTGCTTAAAAGGCTACACAAATGCCAGTATTTGGCATCTGAGCATCTTCAAAAATCGAAAAATTTCTCAAAGGGGAGGGGCAAATTTAGCACAAACAAAATGTTCTTCTGAAAGGTTTAAAACCTTCCCTACAGCTCTTCCAACCAGTGTCTGGAATCAATGGTATGTTATTGTGCAATAACTTGGACGAAATAAAGTGATGACTCAATCAGACCATAAAATACCTTCATTGGATCATATCATTCAATCGGATGTAATCCGCACTGTTGATGTATAGTAAGGAAGTCTATAGCAGTGATGACATCATAGAATGTGGTGTATATTTAGGAGCATGCAGCACTGATGTTAACAAGGCACACAGGCCTCTCCTCCATAGCTAGAGACAGCAGAGCAATAACGGTGATCACAGGAGTCAGAGTCAGTACCCAGTAACCGTCAGCCTTAATTAGTTCTTACCTCATGTCTTGAAAGCAAATGTGGCAAACGAGATATATGAGCATGCATGGGAGTGAACAACATTTCAAAGTTCTAGTTATAGAGAGCTGTGGGTATAAACATGATCTCACTGCTCAGTGCTCAATTTACATGTGACTATGATCGGTGTTTGATACTGCAGTCTATATGCACACTATTCATGCGGTAATTAGTATTATATATTGTAGGCTCCATTTACATGAAGCATCCATGGACAGGACGCAAAAACCAAATGTTTAGGGTTCGTAATACTCAATAAGACAGATCCACATAACAAGTATGAAGTTAATCCACACAAATGTTTAGAGTACTGTTTTAGAAGGAGGTGTCACATACACACACGCACATATATGATTTGGATATTAGTGCAACAAACTTACCTGTCTCCTCACAACTATTGCACTGTGCCTTAACTGTTAGTGTGTTCCGATCTAACCTTTAAGCAACTTTCCCTATCATTGGTGCCCAGAAGTGTATATTTCCAGATATATTTCCAGTCAAATCTTGACTATAACCCTCCTTTATTGTTACTCTAGTTCACTTTTTGTAGTTAACATAATTTAGCACTTGAAACTGCACTACTGTACAGACTACAGAGCTTTATTTGCATCAGTTTTACCACGATACAGTATGTGATGGAAATGGACAAATCAAAATTCATCATAGCCTACTGAGTGTCTAACTTCATACATGTTTTGCTGTTCAAATGTTTGAACTAAACATTCAGTGCTGTTCATTCCAGGATAACATTAATTGCACAACTGCCAATGATTTTAAAATGAATGTTGTTACACGATACAGTATGTACTTAACTACTTCATGTCACATGAGTCACAGAATCATGGCTATTGCATAATCGAGGTTCCACGTCATCAGGTACATACAAAATCTCCCCACTGGTAAACTTACCGTATTTAATATTTCTACTATTTCCTTTCTCTATGTTCCACAGAGAATTGGTGTGGATAATAGACTGGTTGATGTGAAATTTTCTACAACTTCTCCAAAGTTAAACAAAATCGTCTCTTTTTTTATGTACAATAACTTGATGATTTTTTCTACGTAAGATCTTTGAAATTATATTGCCATAATTTTCCATTATACTGTACAGTACTGTATCCTTTTTCTTCTCATCTCTCAAAACACAGTGTGCAATTTGTGGAGA
Organism: Apostichopus parvimensis; assembly: GCA_000934455.1. Classification (NCBI taxonomy): domain Eukaryota; kingdom Metazoa; phylum Echinodermata; class Holothuroidea; order Aspidochirotida; family Stichopodidae; genus Apostichopus; species Apostichopus parvimensis. The sequence goes on from KN884617.1 coordinate 113,347, forward strand.
CAATGCTGAGCAAGAAAGCCTGAAAAAGATCATTACAGCTTCGAGTTTGAATTACATCAAAACGGATCAGAGAATGTACGGGATGCTAGTCTATATCAGCAGCCATGAAAGTTTACCACTCACTGAGGACAGGTATTCCATTAGAGATATCTCCAGCAGTATTCCTCTTGGGAAATCTCCAACAAATAATAAGTACAAATCTTGATCTCATGTGAAGTTGGTTGTTATGCCTCACAGTGTAAATTGCATTATGTTAGATTTGGGATTAAGCAGAAAGCCAAATTGGCTTAATTAATTTATTGCCTCATTTCATATTAAAAAATTGATAGATAAAAGTATTTTCAAGTAATACTGCAGATTAGATTTTCAAAGTGTTAAACCAAATGTTGCTGACCTCAAGCGATAAGCCAGACCTTGTTGTGTGTACTCATGAGGACCTGCATATCACTTTCATTGATTAATACTTCATTTTGGAGTTCTCATGTTAAATACAAACTTTTTGTACTTTCACATCTGTTTACCTTGAATGACCTTCGACCTCCTGTTCCAAAACCAATAGGATTCTTGTTCTTAAATGAAGTGTACCTAAATATTGTACAAGTATAAAGGTCATCCCAGCTTTTATATTTTGACCACTGATGACCTCAATTGACCTTTTGACTTCTATCAAAAGGTTTTGGATTCTTGTACTTAAGTAAAGTGGATAGACAGACCACCAAAAAAAAGTTCATCCAATCGTCACAGTTTTTGGAGAGCCTGTGTTTATAAGGTTCTTAAGACATTTGACCTCTGGTGACCTCAACTGATCTTTAACTTCATGAGAACCATACTTGTGTTCACCAAGGTGGAGTACTGTACCTACAGTATGAAGTACAGTACAACCGAGCTTTATATAAATTTATGGAATAATGTGTCTTACTAAGATTTTCAGACTTTTGAGCACTGGGAAGCTTAGATGACATTTAACCTCTATATACGAAACACTACCTGGGCTCCTGGGCTCACTAAACTTCCATGGATACACAACCATATGCAAAATTAATCCATGAATGCACTTTACAGTACTTAATATTGTTAATATGCCAAGGAGTTCACCAGATACAGCTCATACACAGAGACACTTCATCAGGATCTCAACATTCTCAAGGAATCCTGTTGCTTTCGGAATCACAAGCAGTATACTGTACATGACAGAGAAGTAGCTTTCTATCTCCATTGTCCTTAATATGACATTGTTAATATGACATGGTTGTTGGGATCACTGCAATTACCATGTGTAAGTTCCTCATGCTGATTGGATGAAATTGATGCCAATGGTGCACCTACTGTAGTGTGCCATTATAACTGCCATATGTCCTGAAATCAACATATGTCGAAGTAAACTGACATTATTACATACATATCACATGATGTCGGTGTCTCCTGCTCTGATTGGAGGAAATCGAAGCCTAGTTTGCCATACAGTAAACTACTGCTGAAATCGACATATGTCAAATTAAATTGGCACGTGTCGGTTTCTCCTGCTCTCATTGGACGACCAGTGTCACGTGTTGTTTTCTAGCGCTCTGATTGGAAGTAATTGAAATATGTTAATTTAAATTGACATAAGTAAGTTTCTTGTGCTATTATTGAACGATCATTGTGACATGTCAGTTTATAGTGCTCTGATTGGAAGAAATTAACACTATGAAAGAAATCGACGTATCAAATTAAATTGTCATACAGTTTTTGTGCTATGATTAAATTATATGCATACTCATTGGCCCCAGAATCCAAACAGTTGAAATAGAATAGCTTAACATTATGTTCCTAATGACCTTTCTTGCATAATTGCCAAAATTGGAATCCTGGTATGACCATGGAAGAACCAGCAAAAAGACCAGCAGTATTTTAATATGCTTTTAATTTAAAAGCTTTTTAAATTGGTTTGTAAGTATCACTATTTTTGCAATCGTAGGATGACCTATCCGGGCAGCTTTGCTTTTTTCAATGCCAATTGATGCCATCAGTCTCATAGCTATAGGCTTGCAAAGTCATTCACATATGTCGTTTTCTTCCAATCAGAGCACTACAAACTAACATGTGACAACAGTTGTCTAATCAGAGTAAGAGAGAGTAACATATGTGTATTTAATTCACCAAATATGTCGATAAATTTCAGGACTTATGGCACACTAGTCACCCCATATAATAGTAGCAGGTCTGCTGTACAACTTGTCTGTCAATCTTGATAACCCTTTACCTAAAATTCACTATGTATACCTTGAAACTTCTGACAATTTATAACACACTGCAAAAGATCGTGCATGTACCTAATTACTATGCGAACAAGAGTGGGTGGACTGAGCATTGTCACGACAACAGGGCTGAAGAAACTAATAGAGCAAGTAGAATGGCAGATTTTAAGGAACCAATCAGATGGCAGAAATCAATTTTGTATACATGAGCACATTAATTTGTAATGAAGAGGCTGTCTAGACTCAAAGACGATCGATTCTGTCACATGCAAAGTAGATAGTATAGAATGTATGCACAAAAGCAATGAAGCCAATGTAAATGGCCTCTTTCTCCTTCAATTCTCCTTCTGGCAGGCAACTTTTCCACTACTTGTCGGCTTAATACAAAATGTAATATGGAGATCACTGTAGGATGTAACACACAATGTGGCATTATAACACACAGAATTTAAGCTTAAATTTTAACAGTTTTTACCATTCTTGTAACCTACAGGATATAATGATATATACAGTACAGTGTGACAGTGTATATGGTAAAGTACGGTAGCTGTACTACGCTGTTGCTTGCCTTCACAAACAGGCTATCCTCTAGCTTCCTGTACTGCATGTACACTTAAATGTTTTTCACTAGACAGTTTTTCCTTCAATGAGACTTCCTCTAAAAATAAAAACATGTGCCACATATATTTAAAGAAGTTACTGTACTTCGGAAGGAAATATTACTGACTGTACTCCTGTACTTTTGAACAGAATTTGTTTTACATTTTGGTTATAACACAAAGCAAAAATTGTACCATTGTCAAGGCTGGGTTAGTGGGCTTTTAGTATTTTGATCTAGTCTTCCTTGCCATTAATTATCACTTAGTTTTTCCCATTCTTTTTTGACTAGTAGAACTTTGTTAATTGCAGGGAATACTTAAGGGTTGTCCAATATTCTAAGTTGAACTAGATTTCTTGTCAGGCATCCAGAACTATTTTTTGTAAGTCTGTGGCACATTCTGTATGGTTAATATTTACATGACAGTGGAAGAATTTTTTTGTGTGTTATAATCAAAATGTGAAACAAATAACTGACTGTACTTTGATCAGAATTTGTTTTACAGTTTGATTATAACTATATTTATTAACCTTCTTTTAAACAAACCTGGAATTGGCTTTATTAATATGTATCCACAGTCACATGACATCAACATTTTCTTCACACATTGACCAGTGTTGTTTTGCCAAAAAGAATAAAGCAACACAAAACTTTCCAAAATGTTTCATAGCTCAAGAATATTTCTAAAATTAAACTGGATTTTCTTCATTTCTTTTATTCTGTAACTTTTGGAAGCAAATTTCGGTTCTTGCTGGAAATTAAATAACATAACGGACTTATATGTATATCTGAAATTGAATGTAATTTCAGAACCACTATGCAGCTACCAAATGCACTCACTGACAACAGTGTCCTAATCCAATGACCAGTAGCTTTCATTTTCGATCAATATACTCTCAAAATAGACCTTGGGAAAGAAATTTATGCTAACATACAGTATTACCGTGTGAAACTTTGCACTTTCTCTGATTGTTAGTCCTATTTTGACTACCTTAAGCTGGCCTGGAACATCATGTCTGCTTTTAGTTTCATGTGTGTATTGAGCCTATCAACATGAGTGTACTGTAGGTATTATAAAGAACTAATACAATGTGTGCTCCCTCAGTGAACTGAATGTTTCATTTTCATTCAAATGAACTGGTTAAGTTCATAATCCTGTGTAAGTCAACTATGCACAAGGGCTGTACACAAAATAATGGAGTATTAAATTACTATTCAAAAACTACACGACCAAAGTGTTCTATACTGTACACATTTATTTAACGCCATCTTTAATTCAAAGCGTACTGTACTGACATAGCTATCACCTGCAGTGGCCATTCAGGATAGAAATGAATCAAGATTGTAAGTGTCCTTTCCATAGGAAAGTAAATTCTAATAAAGAGAGTCTGTGGTAATAGGGAGGCCGGAGAGGGGGAGGAGTGGGAGGGGGGGGGGGACTTCATTCAAAGCGTACTGTACTGACATAGCTCTCACCTGCAGTGGCCATTCAGGATAGAAATGGATCAAGATTGTAAGTGTTCCTTCTGATAAGAAAGTAATTAATAAATAAAGATAGTCTGTGGTTATAGGGAGGATGGAGAGGGGGAGAGGGGGAGGAGGACGAGTGGGAGGGGGGACCCTTAATTAAATAAAAATTGCAGTTTACACCAGCTTAACACTGACGGTACAGTTACCAGGATAGGACCCATTACTGGTTATTCCTTAATGTCACCTGTCTGTGCTACAGCATAATAGCAGTGTCAGAATACAATCCAAAGACATGTGGTTTTTGGCACAGTACTTCACACAATGTGCCAAAATTTGAAAGATGCTTGCTGACCTTCCATACATGATTTCCTTCACAGTAATTTACAGATTCTCATTTGTAGCAAAGGTTCTTAAAAGGAGTTGCAGCCACTACTGAGGTCTTATTTTTGTTTGCAAATGAAAGTTTTTTGGATACTCATTAGCCACACAGGTTGGGTATGGGCGAGAATTGCATTGGCAATGAAAAACTGATTTTAAGATTGGTTTGATCTAAGAATAGCTGTGGTAGGATTACAGGGGATTTTTTTTTCTAAATGTAACTTTATATCTTGCTGCAAGCTGCAAAGAATATGATAAAAGGAAAACACAGGAATCATGACCAAAAATGTATACGGATGTCGCCACTCGTTTCCCAAACAAAGTTTGTGAATCCAACATCCATTTGAGTTGATCGCCCAAGCCTTGTCATGACTTTTGGTGCACTACATGTACAAATGACAGTTGATCAATGCTTAAAATTAGGTACGAATTTTCTTTGCTTTAACAGTCTACTTTGATAACACAAATTACACACAACTTGAACAAGGCAGGCTGTTTACCACTTGAGGTTTTCATAGAGCTTCCTCTTATGACACAGTTACAACCAATCACTCTGAACTCTTGCAAACAATCCTTAAACCTCCAAACAGGAAAGGATTATTGTAAATAAAGAAGCCCCTGTCTGGATCTGATGACCTTAGCTGAACCTTTCCTATTATGTGGATCAAAGCACATCCCTACAATCTGTGAATAGGTAGTTGGAATGCCAATCATATGAGAGAAGTATACCAAAATAGTTCCATAAAAGATCAATCAACAATGGCCTATATACATAACTTTCCTATAACCATGGCAATTCAAGATGACAGACAAAAACACACACTTACTCCAGCAGGGGAAATGCAATTGTATGGTTGCTATTGGTTTTACTCACTGCATAGTCCAAGAATGTGTATTGAACATAATGGCACCAGCAGGGAAAATACAATTGTATGGTTGCTATTGGTTTACTCACTGCATACTACATAGTCCATGAATGTGTATTGAACATAAAGGCAGAGTGCTAGTACTTAGTGGTCTGTATGTAACATGTTGTACAGAAAGGAAGATAGTATTGTGTGTGGTTTGGATGTATAGTACATCTTGCCAACAAGTCAATAATTTGCCTAATGAGTATTGCATATGCTGTGTGATATGTAACCTAAACAGGAAATTGTTATAAATTATATCTGATGAATGCATGCAATTTGGAACTTGGTTGGATGAAATTACTGAACTTACTTATCATCCTGACAAACACCTAAATCATGAACAGTGGCTATGTACTGCGAACATTGATGAGCAGGACCCTTTCAGTGGGGAGGAGTAACTTTATTCTTTGTCGGTTTGAGGATTAAGTTATTTCTTAGGAAGGGGAGGGGCAGGTGGCTACTTGTAGCGGGTGGCTACTTGAGGCAGTTGTTGTAGGCCTAATTCCTGCATATAGGACGTTAATGCCAAAGAGAGAATGTTATTCCAATCATGTACAGTAACTTTAATTTTATCTCATACAAGATCTGGTAGTGAGTGTTCAGTATCAGTGAAATTGATCATTAACGTCATAATGGTTTAAATGTCTTTCAGACGCAAGTTCAATGAGTTCTGCCTAATTGGTAGGGTACCAAAGTGACAACCTCATTTAATAAAAGTATCCCCTTTAGGTACATACTTCCAGCACAGACTGCAGCACGATCATAATACTTCCTTACCATTATTAGTCATAACTCGAATGGCATAGACCCAATTGTTCCATCTCTTGAAACAGTTGTGACAGGTATGAAGATGAGTATGGCTATTTGCAGGAAATCCTTCATTTACCTGACAGTAGTAATCTTCCCATGGGAGAATCAACAGCTAGGCCTAGAGCTGTTCCAATTCAAACTGAATGGGGAAACACATCCTGAAGGATTCAGTACCTAATACATACAGGACATGAGATATACATACTGTGATGTGCTCAGGGATATTTGAGTAACGAACGGATTTGTGCAGTAGTGTGATCCACATCCTGGAGGAGGGGTCTGAGGGGTATAGCGGTCCCCCTCCCTTTTGGAAATTTTTTGCAAATGAACTATGCTTTCCTACAATATTCTAGAGCTAACTTCTGTGGCAAGTATTCACCCATATTTTGGTATGGTAAATTTGTTACATTAATCAATAATAGTGCCGGGCAAAAATGATTAAAATACTGTTTGGGCCGGTTGGCATTCAGAACTGTTGGGCGCAGCTGCCTGCCACCGCCCGGCGTGAGCACATCCCTGTACCTACTGTTTGAATAAAAGCAAATTATGGCTATCCATTAGTATGATCAGAAATGCAGAATTATCCTACAAATTGTTTCCTACTTCAGGATGTTCTGTATGTTATCAATTACCGATGTATTATACATACAAATTCTTGTAGCATAGCTTTGCTTGATGAACAAAGGTCTGGTAAGAGAATGTATGACTGTCTGCAAGTTTAATATTAATAATCATACCTTAACAAAGAATGGTGCAAATTGTTTCTTCTGAAACAGGCAACTTCCCCTATACATCTTTGCCCACTACACTCTTTGATTGCAACAATTGCCGTGAAATTACCAAAATGAAATATAGGACTAGTTAGTAGTACTTAATAGGTATACAAAATGGTACTACTAGGTCTATACTCCCGTTAGCAACGTACAGTACTCTCGACCTACCTTTCTCGACCTCCTTTGCGATGAGATCCACATTTTCGGCCGCGAACGGTTCCCCAACTACGACAAAAGCTAGGTAGTTAAGCGATGTCGGAAACGAGTTAAACGTTGAAGAGACAGATATGGTTTGCTGTTCTTCGCTGGAAGCCATGGCGCTGACTAAATCAGTGCACTCTACCACAACGTACAGTAGCTTCCTGAACGAACGTTGAAAACACTCATGCGAAGGTAAAGACGAGGCGTGGTCACACACACAGGACTTGCAGATGCCAAGAATCTAAAGTGAACGAGAGAATTTACAAATTCAGAGTAACGGGAGGAGTGTTGGACTAAAGACTATCAGAATATGGTTTATTTTTCACACTAGTAGTAGAAGGTACTTACGTAGTTTTGTTGAAAAATGAGAAATCGAAAGGATGTCAGAAGACAAGATGAGGCGTAGTGTAGCTCCGTAGATCAGCCTACACAAAGGGCATGTTGTTGGAGTATATTATTTACGTGGTATTCAATTGGGTGATCGTTATGTTCATTTTACATTTAGCCAATAAGGAAGACTCACAGTGACGATATGAGATAGGGACATCCCCTTCTTTACCTCATTTTAATACGCCCTCAATTTAGTTAAGTCTCAAGTTTGTTTATGTTGTCCATGCGTTGAAGTTGTCTACTGTACTAGAGAAAATGGGCAATATTAACATCGGGCACGCTCATGTGGCTTCCTGAGGAGGGAGGGGGTCATATAGTTTCGGGGATCCTTTTGTGGGTAAAAGGGACCTTTTTCTAAGATTGGAAAGGTCAGCTAAGCCAATGTTTAATATAATAACCACTGAGCGTACGTGTTATTTTTTATATTTGAACTTTCGCAAAGAAAATGGTAACTCGCTTAGCTGGTGCTAATCTTCTCCGAGGCCCTCAGTCACAATGTATAAAACATAAAACGGTTGAAAACTAAGACAGTAAACGAGCAGTATATACAAAAGAAAGTAAACTAAAAGTTTACAAAAGTCGACCAAGAAAGGAACAAAACATACAGTATGAACATAAACAAGAGAAACAAGCAGATGGAGAGAAACAAGAATAAGAGGTTAAAAAGGTCATATAATATCGTTAATTAAAACTTAAAAACATTTATGGTTGCAGCACTCCTAACATTGCTGGGGAGTTCGTTCCATTCTTTTTACCCCGATATAAGAGAACCGTCTTCTATTAAATTAGGTTCTCCCCCTCGGACATGTATAAAGCTATAGCGAGGAATTTGACCTTATACATGTGGACAGAACCGGTATATTTATCAAATTTTTCATGTACGAATGGGTCAAGCCATTCAGTGATTTATATACCATTATCAACCGCTTTTGCTTTAAATTTTGTAGAAATTTTTTCCAACCTAGTTTATTTAAGAGAGTTTTAGATCTCTCATCGTGTGTTGCTTCGAGATTATTCTAGCAACGCTCTTTAGAAGCTTTTTTTTTTTCTTCAATTCTAATAACATTGTAGTGTGCAGGAACACCATATCATATTACCATATCCAAGAAAAATAAACTTTTACATCCATTAAATAATAAATGCTAGTGGGTACCTCAATGAGTTGCTTCATTCTTCGTAATAACGCTAATTGAGTGCTGACGATTTTACACACGTAATCAATTTGCACTTGTCAAGTTAAATTTGAATCGAGTCAGACTCCTAGTAACTTCTCCTGCTGAGTATTCCCTATAATCTGTAACCATCAAAGTGAGCATTTAAGGTGTCTGCTTCAAAAAGTGTACTAGTGTTGCTTCTAGCTGTTTGGAGCATATATCAACATACTCTTAGTTTTGTCCGTAGTAATGAAAAATTTGTTTTCGTTGCACCATTTATGTATATTCTTAAAATCCTAACTTAGTTTGACAGAAAGTTCTTCTGTGCTCCTGCCAGAAGCAGGAAAAGTAGTACCATCGGCATATATTGCTGCTGAAGAATGTGAAAGGCATATAAGTCAAATTCATTTAAATAGGCCTAAATGAGAAACAAACAGTAGTGGGCCAAGTATCGACCCCTGAGGTACACCACTTACCACTGTCATAGGGATACGTGCCATTTTAATGGAAAATTTGTTTCCTGTCGGATAAATACGACTGAACCAATGAGCAGCTTGCTCGGAACAGTGGTACAAACGTAATATGTTTAACACAATATTTTGGTTTACAATGTACAAGTTTCATAAGGGGGCCGGCCAAATCTGTGCGAGCAGCAATTAAATTTTCCTTAAGTGTACCACCAAGACAGAAATGAGGACACAAAACAGTATCAACGTAAATTAAATTGCACCATTGTTGGCAGGGGCGCAACTACAACGAGAAGGGGGTTCTAATGACTACGTCGTCAAATGGAGGGGTCTAGAAGTGGAGAGGGTCCCCTCGTGCTAACTGTTCAGGTTGTACAGCACATCCATGTTGTATATTAAATGTATTTTACACTAGGAATTTTTGTAAAACTCTGTCTGCCGTTGGGGGGTGGAGGCGCTGAAACTTCTTGAGTTTATTCAGTCCCAACCTCCGCGCCACCAGGACGTTACCTGGTAACTCGCTATGTTAATTAAACCCGCTTTAACTCAGAGGCAGATGACCATTTTTTACATCATTTGGTACGCTTGTTTCATGCATAATTAACAAAACTATAAACGATAACTATAACCTGTTATTATATTTAGACGGAAGAACAATAAAGTAGCTACGTTGCATGGGGTAGCTCGTATGACCTCTTCGGCTTCAATTCTGAATGGGGCCTCGTGATCAGGTCCCATCTAACTCTTAAGTGAGATCAGAATTCTCCAAAGCTAAAACTGATTTGTACAATTCATCGTGGCATTTAGTGAAGCAACACATTATCAAGATTGATGCATCTGACACATTCTGAGGGCAATACCCAAGTAACTATCGTTTCATGAATTTACTTAATATGCGTAGATATCATTGGTCGAACATGAAACAATCATGTTACCTTCCCTGGCAAGTTTTATCCCAACATGACTATATTAGTGGAATCGAGGGCGCGCTATCAAAATGCAACAAGGCAAATTGATATTGGAACGAACACGATTTCTTCTTAGAAACAGCTATATATGGGCTATTTATTGTGTCATTAACGTCATTTCCTATACAAAACCTCCGTTGTTAAATTTTTAAACGAAATGTCAGGTGTTTATTCAATAAACGACCATTTTAACTCTGAACATGTGCCAGTTTATACGTGTGAAGAGTAAGGGGATGTGCGTCTCTTATTTTGACTTGATCATTGGTGGCTTTTCAGAGAGTAGAGGTGATGGTTGGGTTCCCGCCCCTACCTTTTAGAACAAATTAAATTCAATCTAAAATAGTGCAATAGATAATAGGCCTATAACTGGACGTTCCATCAGGGCAGCATGTATTATCCTCGGCTCTGCGTTCCATTCATAGCTAAATTATTACAATTTATAATTTATGAATATGGTTCCATCAGAGCCGTATATACGGCTCTGGTTCCATTAGAGTTCCTTTATAGCGTCCTCTATTTTATTCGATCACTGCGTTATTTAATTCGGGCTTAAATAGTCTGTTTCGCGATGATTGGTTTTCACAATTATAAGTACTAGCAGTGTGTAAGTATAGTTCGTGTAATACATTGTTTACATCAGCGCTTCCCAACCTTTTCTCTCAGATTCCCCAGCTGGGTGAAAAATCTTTTTATCATTTCCCCACGAGTGTGCAGATCAATGACAAATGGGACACTTGTTCGCATTAGGGAAGATCGGGTCTGCTCGTAAGAGCGGATTAACCCATTCTTTAGAGCCACCCCTCCCCCAATTACCATTTCTTCTCAATTCACGCCTATATATAGGCTTTTCAATTCCCCTCTGGGGTTCCCGGTTGAGAAGCACTAGTTAACATTTTATTATCTTAACACATGCACCTTTTCGTTGCCTTATTTAACTCAGTTCCGGCAGGGCACAAGGACGTAGGTGTCCCATGTTGTGGTTTATGTCCTAAGAGCAAAGGGGACTGATAGGCCAACCCTCTCCATCTCAGTTTTGTAGAAAACCTTCAAAGCGTTTGTTTTTCATAAATAAGAAAGACCTTGTTTTGTTTATTTTAATGTAGACATTTCCATTTTTGATAACAAAAAAACATGGAAGGACAACTAAGTTGGACATATAGTTCGGTCCAAGTTTCCTTTTTCGTCGTTTAATGGTCCAATTTAGTTCTTTCTATGCATCTGTCAGATTTAAATGTGAATTCATCACCCCCCCCCCCACCCCTCAACCCCGTTTCAGTATGTCATTGAAACCAGCCCGAATAGCCAGGAATTCTGAGTTGGAGCTGGGCCACCAGCAATATAAGGAGCCTGCGCACCAACCGAGGAGCACCATGCTTATGTCTTGTAACATGTTTTTTCACATGATGGTGGCAAAGAGGGGAGGGTGGGGTACAGTAGTCTGTATGTGGGGAGGGGGGGGGGGACTACGTCGAACCTACATTAAAGGAATTCTGCTGATATAAAAACGACAGGCCCTCTTACTTTATATAATGTAAACGTTAAAGGCTATTACAGTAATTCAAAATATTTCCTTTTGGTGATGTAGTAATAGAGGGAGACATGCAAACAGTGTTACCGTTAGTTACCATCTCAAAAAAATTATAGTCGCAGGCATGTAGGCCTATATAGGCTTTTGCAATGAGGAGTTGTTTGTTCTAATGGCTTTCTAAGATGAGGTTGGGATGTGAGTTCCCTGTTTGATAGCTCAAATGTAGTCAGTATAGGCCCCAAATTATAGCACGATATAATTGCTACAAGTTCTCAAAAAGTACTTTCCTGGAGGTCTTTAATCTCCAAATTGTTCTCAGACATTGTTAAGGAACACACAAGATGATTGAATGTATAAGAGAGGGCAATTTCCTCGAAGGTTGTAATAAAAACAGTTTAAGAATTTTGACCAAAGGTGACCATATATCTAGCATATTTGGGGCCAATACAGCATACGTTTATTCGAAAACATAGCAGGAGCTGGTATCACTTATGCTTTCCCAAATGGATTTCCAAAGGGTCGGTATTTGGGGTGGGGGCGGTAGGGCAGGCTAGGACCAGGGAGGGAAATATTGGTAGACGTCGCAATTATTACCGAAATCTCGATGCATATGAATTTAGGAGATCAGACCAGGGAAACGCCTGACCCCTCCTCGGTGATCCGACCATATAGGGTAATGAACTGGTGGAAAATGTAACGTGGGTAAGCCTAAATCTAGTAGAATCGGTAGCCTTTGGTTATTGCCTTAAGTGACATTATTTGGGCAGGAAGATCCGGTTGCCCATAACGTGCCCAATCCGCTTGGAATCGCGGTACCTGCTTTCACCTCAGTCCAGAGAGATCATGCATTGCTTTGCCTGTGCGAATAATGTAAGGTGGTACAGAGTGGGACGCCGTATATGGAAACCGATCTCGATTTAGTTAGCAGTTAGCTTTCCATGACGTTTGGTGTAAACAAGACGTGTATGAGATCGAATTAACGGCGTCGGCGGTTACTCATCATCAATCGATGTAAAGCTTTCCATCGGACGTTATCCCGGCCGCGAATTTTTTTTTTCCCAAACAGGTTTGCAATTACCTGTAAATAGTCGCTCATGATTGGTCGGAAAGTGACGTCATCACCATAGAATTCTTCACTTCGAGGTTACCAAAATTCATTCGTTGCAACGAACAATATTCCCGTCCTATATGTACGATGTTTATTCAATAGTTTCCTCTATATGATTTAGAACAATGGAGATACATATAATTAAACAAAACAGTTGTGTAAATTAAGCCATGAGTATTAGCGTACCATTTCCCAAAATTTAGACAGGAAAATTCAGACGTACTAATCTAGTCGCGCAATTCACTCAAGTACCGATTCAAGCTATTGCTGCTGTCTTGTTTTGCGTATATCCATTCAAGGATCGTGATCTCACGTCGTGAAGTTGATTTCAGTGTACCCATTCCACGAAAACGAATTCCGATTTCGATAGAACGGTTAACGTATCTTGGTCCTGGATAACTGGATAACGTTAACACGAACCCCATGGTATGTAGCGTATGTATTATAAGTAAGGTTAACATCTGTTCCAAGCATTAAAAGTTAAGTTAGGGCGTTTGGAAGGAAACCCCATAACTAGACTTAACTAAGTGTCACAGGTCAACCAACAACAAACAATTAATCTGTTCAGCGTAAAGTTCTGCTTTATTGGCTCCAATTATAGCACGATAAAACTAGGAAAGTTTTGTGATTACGTAATCGACCTGCCATGACACAATTAAATCGATCTCAGGCTCTACATTTAGCCTGCAATATAGCTTCTTAACACCATTAGGCTCTTTGTGTAAATTACACTGTGTGGAAATACGTTGATGTCTACCGTGTAGTTAATCATACAGTGTTCACACAAAGACCCTCATACAAGAAAAACATTTTGGCACGCGTTGCAGACTAATTGGTAAAAAGAGGTCAAGAAAGTTACGACCAAGGCAGGTGGATTACGTAATCTCAAGAAACTTTGCCACGATAGCGTGCTATAGTTATACCAGGGAGCTGCTAGCAGCTCCCTGGTTATACCTTTAAGACCCGTGGACCTTATCATTCTTCTGATTAAGTGTATGCCTTCTAACTTCCAAGCGAAATTCTTTATTGATGGTGACGTCACGAGCAATCTGATTGGCTGAAAACTCCGTAATTGCAAACCTGTTTTGGACAAAAAAAATCACATCCCGCCCCCCCCCCCCTTTCCATTGCATAAGTTCAACTTCGTACAGGGCATCTAACTACGAAGAATGAATCGTTTGCATAAATTCCCTATACTTGCGCAGACGCTTTCCCTCCCTATCGACTACAGCCCTTGCGAAAATAACAAAATCACGACAGAGAAAGTAATAATACCTCACTACGTACCCTATATGCAGGGGTATGGCACATCGTTTCAATACATCGTGGAAGTATTATATTGAATTAATCGTGCTACATGAGGAGGAAAGTTAAACAGTTATTAAAGTACAAGCTTATCCAGAGAAAAGTTCTTTTTATATTCTTCAGCTTAGCATATCTTGTGCAGTTTAAGGATATTTGCATACCCTGACTGCGTTCGATTCCATGATTACTGGCAAGTCAGCAAGTTTATTGAAATCATGGCCTGCCACTTAAGAACCACGAGATTTTTTTCGTGAACAGTGGTGGAAGTTCCAGAAACGACTTTGAGCAAGTCTACATTGCAAAGCCGTCAAAATGGCTATGGCCGCTGATATCGGCGCTGTCGGAGACTCGAGAAATCGACTTCTCGGCTCTGTAACTCAAACACAGCAAGCTGATGAAATGCAAGACTTAACTGTTCAGGATGATTTTGATCCATTTGATTCTTATTGTGAGCTTCCAGAGGAGTCTATAGATGCGCATCTATCTGTGCCAGCACAGAATGAGTAAGTTACAATGGTGAACAAACAAGGACTATACTATAGGTTAGGTTACAGCCTAACTCCTCAACATGTAATTAACGCGGAAGCGACTTGAGCAGTGTTAGCCATAGCCTTCTTAGTCATGCCATGACAGATGGGGCCCTACCAAGTCGTTATCTTAGGTCTAAGGTTAATTTTTTGGAGGGATTCTCTGTATACATTTGTCCTCATATGGTAGAAAATACTACAGTATTGACTTAAAACTACCCAATGGCCTTCACCATTACAGCATTAGGCTAACATAAACTAAAGTCACCACCTTCACCGCACCACATAACTTTAGCACCTCATACTTAATTGCCTGAATTGGGTATATATGATCTTCCCAGATACCTATTGACAAAGAAATTTGATTCACTATAACAACAAATTAGCAAACCTTTAAATTTGCTGTTTATTAGGAAGAGGTTAACAAAAAACAGTTCTCTTTGTTTGGACCTAAAACAGAAAAATCCTTTTGGCCAACGTTTCCAGACATTTCAAATAGGAGGTCACAAGTTTCAATTTACTACAATTTCCATTAGGTATTTCAAACTGATAACATTCTGATGTTACCACAACCATCAAAGAATATCCCAGAACAACGTTGTGATCACTGTTTCAGATGGGGTGGAGACTTAATGACAGCTTCTCTTCTAACAGTAAACTTTCAGCATAAATATTGTATTGAACTAAGCTGTAGCCTTTTGCTAAGCAAAAGTGTGTAGGCTTTACAACTGCTGCAGTCATAAGGTCACCAGGTCAACGTTTTTGTAAATGGTGACTGTTTCAAAGCTCCCTTAAGCTACATCTGAAGGACATTTCGAAGTAATCCTCTGCCAATATGGACAGAAGAAATGTTTTCAGTTGTTTTAAAAGGATGTTTAGATGTTGAAGTGGCAACTGGCAGTTTACGTTAGGATTAACTTAGGCCTAGCCTACTCTGAGTCTAACAAGTAACAGTAATATTACACAAACTTATAGATAGGCAGTCTTCCTTAGCCTAGGCCTCATGATGTTAGGTCAAGGTCTTACCTTGGGACAGTCAGAAAAGTGATCAATGATCAAAATTTCCCAAAAAGTAGTGTTTCCCTGATTTACTGCTGATAGGCTGATTGGAATACCAAATCCAGTGGACTGTCTTCCCTCACAAATGCCTACATATTGACTATTAATACTGGGCCAAGGTTTTTCTATCCTTTTACATATAAGATCATAACTTAATATTAATATGTTATTATTTCAAGAAAGATTATGCACAGATGTTGTAACTCTGTAATGTTTTTCTTTGTGTTTGTATGCTTCTTACATCATTAATTCTTTTGCCATGATTTGGTGGCAATATTGTTCCTTCTTAATATGTACATGGTTAAATGTAAAATACAAAGATAAAAATATGTTATTATGAAAACTCAAGTGTGATTTACCCACATGGATACTTTGTTACAATAATACGTCACATTGTACTCTATGCAGCTAACAAGATTTACTAAGCCTCCCGTTTGAAAGTACAGTATAGGTTTGTCTTTTATGCGTTTCTGTGAAGCTGCTTTGAGATCATTCTTTTGATGTAAAGCGCTTTATAAGAATAAATTATTATTATTATTATTATTAAAAGCACATACAGTTAAAGGGCATTCTTTGTACAGTAATTAAAGATCTGGTAAATTACAACCCATATACAACACAAGAAGCTTACTGTACATCTTTTCATGTTGGTAAATGTACGTAGGTTACAGTACTGTACATATCCTAATATTAGGCATACCTGATGCAGTTGCTGCTTTGTACTACCTTGACAGTGTGATAATGTAACACATTGTATACTGTGGGCAACTGAGCTTCTTTGTTGTCATTTTAAGTCAGAATACTGCATTATGTTGTGTACTGATGTTGGTTGAGTTGTAGGGATCATAAGCTGCGTAGACATGCTGATGTTGCTACGGCACATACAGTATGTGGGTAGAGGGATGTTTCATAATTTGTTTAATGAAATGTTCAAACCAACATAATATTGAAGTACGTTGACGATATGTTTTATACTGTAGATAGGTATGGTGAAGCACTAAAATTTTTTGGTTTTACGTGTTCAGCATTTTTCTCTCAAGGTTAAAAAAAATCACCAAATCGGTTTAAATAATTTCTGGCGCTGACAAATTCTACCGATGGGTCATTCCATGTCAAATCAACCAGTGGTCCCCAGGTGACCCTCTCAGATTTAGATGAAACTTCACAAGAATGATAGAGTATGGCCCAAATGAACACATAGAAAAACGTAAAATCAAACTCCATGTCATTTCGAGATATGGCCCTTTGGAATTTGGTCAAACCAGCCATATTGTGCGTGAACTGTGAAAAAGTTTCCGACATTGAAAGCTCATAATTCAGTCTCTGTACCAAGTAGAAAGCTCAAATTTGGTATTCTATCTTATGTCTTGCCAAACTTCATTAATCTGCACTCAATTTAACTGCATTATCTTTATTTTTCTGGTTATGGTCACCCAAAGTAGGCACTTTATTCAGCCAAAAATGTGTTTTTTGTGATTTGTGGGGAACTGTGCCCACATGAGGGGTCACATGAATCCTATATTCCCTGGGTATTATCAATGGTTGCATTACTATACCCATAAGCAATTATAAGCTCACCAATGCATTAATTAAGAAATGGCATGAGCCCAAAGTTGGCTCCGGCAAGATAATGGTAAAAAAGATTGACCCCGGTTGACCCTGCAATCAATTGAACACATGTGTTCATAGGTCTTCATACATGTACAGGATGAAAAGGAGAATGAAAATTTTTTCAGAAAATTTCTAAAAGTGAAAGATACTGTCATGCTTAATACTGTAGGGTCCTTTATTTTTCACAGCCTGTGCATTACAAATTTAACAAGTATAAACAGTTTCTTTTGAGTAACCCCTAAACAGTTTGGTTTGGTGTACACACATATATCTCTCATCTAGATTTTCCCCTCCCCCCACCTCCCAACCCCCCCTCCATTTTCATTCTTGTATGGGAGTGTTCTACATTGTTAAGCTTCATACGTCAGCATCTACTTGTGAAAACGAGTCTACATGATGAAAAGAGGAGGATTAAATTTTCTATTTTTGAAAGGTGATACAAGATATTTACTTTTTGACTGAATTATATCACCGTATACAGGTTTCTCTGTAGTTTGGTCTGGTATGTCGGGGGATCTCGCCTCATAACTGATTTTCTTCCAATTTTTAATTAATTTTCAGATGGTACCATGGAGAGCTTGATCGACATTCAGCAGAGATGAGGCTCCTCAATTCTGGCACCCCCGGTAGCTATCTGGTCCGTGAGAGTGAAAGCAAACCTGGATCCTATGTGTTATCCTACATGGGCATTAAAGGCATCAACCATTTCAGGTAAGACCAAGCACAATTTGCTATCAAAATGAAAGAATTTAAAAGTAGAAATGAAATGGAATAACCCAGCGTAGTGTTTCGTGTTTCTGTAGATCTGTGTAATATGCTCATTTTGTAGTAGTTTCAAATCTGGAACAATTACAGAGTTTGTTCACGTCTAGACATATATATTAACAAGTTGAATTGTTATACGTTTTCAGAAATTCATTCGTGGGTTAATAGCTTATATACAGTAAAAGAAGTGACCTTTGGAATATATTTGTAAAAGCTTTTACATGTCATTGAACTGATATAAAAGAAACTTTTAGGAAAGTTTAAGATATATGCAAAGTTTGGACTTGTAGGCGAGGATGAAAAGTCCATTATAAATAAGGACAGGTCTGTGTTTGGTGCCCTACATTGCTGCTTCTATTTCTATAGCTACAATGTAACAAACAATGCACAACTTTTGCTTTTTCTTCTATTAAAATATCTTGAATACATAAAGGTTTGAATGTAACGTTTCAGGTATCTGACTACAGTAACTGTAACTAAATTCATGTGACTTCATGTGACCAGGAAATGATAGCCATCTCTTCTCAACTTAAAATGTCCTTTGCCACACAAGGTGCTTAGCCTACACTTTTGTAGGCTGAGCACTCTGTCTTCACTCTTTAAATTGATAAATAAAAAAATGGAAAATAGCATTTATTTTTTATGGAAGCTCAGTCGTCATTCTGATCAAGATTATTGACAGGATTTGTTTAGGGTAATGCATACCGTACGCGTGGACCAGGCCTCGACAAATACGGTCGCCAACTCGCCAATGGCGACTAGAATTTGCAACTGGCGAGCAAAAAATGCATTACGCTCGACATTTTGGCAAGTGGCTCATTCGCTCACTGCCTTTATACGATAGGCTTACTATTAACTTGTGAGCCAATCAACCAAGGCCTAATGTTAAACATCACAGTAGAATGATCAAGTGCACTGTTACAAGTATGTCCTAAGGAACAGCTCTGTTCACCAGCTCGAAACTAATTTGATACTAATCTCTCAAACTAAATGATACACGATAGGTGTAACCAAAATGGAAATCAACAAACTTAAATAAACAACAGGAAGTTTATTGGATTAATTTTTAGAAATTGATAATTTTCGAAACCTGACCAGTGAAAGCTGCAAGTCGGACACTCAGTAATCGATCGATAATAATAATAATTGTCAGTATCAAGCGTTATCTTAACTTGCTAACAATACTAAAACATACACTGGTACAGTAGTCTGATGTCATGTCCAGTGAAAGTAACAGATGGTCAGCCATGCCATTGCTTATTTTTATGGTCACTTTCACAAAGCAAGTCATAAACAATGTTTCACCGTTTTATATTTTCATATATATCATTTTAAACACTTTGACGAACACAATTTAAATAGATCGTTTTTGCTGTAAACAACTAACAGTTACACTATAACGCGATATCCTAAGTTAGGCCATACTACCTATAGGCTTATATATCACACAAACGCTTAGCGAGAAAAAATGGCGAGTAAATTTAACGTTTTGGCGAGTAGAATTTTAGACTCGGTCGCCAGTTGGCGAGTAGTTTTAAAAAAATTTGTCGAGGCCTGGCGTGGACCCCATTTTGTATCAAGTGGGATTTTTACAAATCTGAAGCTTCAACTGAATTGTCGGAAATACACAAGTTTAATGTACAACATTTTTTACAGTCTTTCTCTTTTTTTTTATTTTTTGATGTTTTGGTCCATCTTGTGTTTCTTTTACACTTAAATTAGTTTGGTTCACTAACAGGTCATTGGTTTTGTGAATTTTGAACTTTCTTTTTTGTGTTTGCCATTGTCTTTCGCTATGTATATAAATGGTCATTCTTGCTGTGTTTGACATTAAAAATAAACTAACAGACCTGGCCCCATTTGTCTAAATAAATTGTATGTTTAGTGTTCAGCACAAACCTCCAGTTCCAGAAGCTTATCATCATTAAAATTCCACAAAAAAAGGGGTGCCTGTAGTGTTACACCATATACTGTACTGCTACTGTCAAAGCCCTTTATCCCCTTCACGGAGAGAAGTTTCGTTTTTGTTTCAAAATAACGATCATTTCCTAAAGTGTTTCCTTCCAATTACACTTATCACAAAGGACTCTTTTTATCCAGTCTGTTGTATACTTACAACAAGGAAGTTTGGGACTTGTATACAGCATGCAGTACATTTACAGATCTGATTTTTGGTTTCGCTTTACAGAATAACAGCTGTCTGTGGGGATTTCTACGTCGGTGGCAGACAATTTCAGTCCCTTCATGAGCTGATTGGCTATTATACTCACGTGTCAAATATCCTGAAAAACGAACGACTACAGTACCCAGTAGCCCCTCCGGAGGTAAAGTACAAGGTTCATTACCTTACAGTCCAGCCACTACTATAATGCTCACCAGTTCAGTTCTTGTACTGTAAGATGAATTCTGTGACTTGGTTTTGATATAGGTACATCGGGGGGGGGGTTGGCGTATCTTAAAACCCAATTTTGTTTTCTTGCAGAGTTGCATTTTGTGTTGAATTTGCCACAAATTTTTGCACCATGCTTGAATGTGCAACTTGGACACATCATGTATCCAAGATACTTCTAAGCATTATCAGTGACTTAAGTTCACACAGTTTCTACGGGAGAATGATGAATTGAGCATAATTCGGGAAACGAGGCTTTTGCAAACAAATCAAAGGTCATGACGTCACATTTTGGGCATAAAATATTTTGTGCGTCGGATTTTAACCTTTAAGGAATTTCTAATTACTAAAAGTAGTGGTTGTAATCACAAAGGTTTCAGCCGAGAGAAAGAGAGACAGAGGGAGAGAGAAAGCAAACAAAGAATGATTTGTGTGAGTTTAGCACTCTCAAATCTTGTGTGTAGAAGACCTCAGTCATAAGGAAATGAAAAGTGAAACTTGTAATAAATATTTTACTCAAGGATTTATTAGATAAGAAGGAAGGAAGGAGAGAAAAAAAAAGAAATAGCAGTTAAACAATTAGCTTTTAACAAACCAACTAACTAGCATTTGACCTCCTTTAGTCTAATTAATGTATGAAGAGAGTCTGTTGGCAGAGTTCTCTGAGAGAGTTGAATGCCTCATCCTTGGCTAGTATTTGTACTGAAATTAGTTTTGATTGCCACAGAAATCTACATACTGTGTGTAAATTTTTCTTCTTCTGAGTAACATGAGTAACTTGTGAACTCTGGGCCACCCTTACCGCCCACCATGTTATTTTAAATAGTTCCTATTATGAGATCTACCTGGTTTTCAATGGCCATCATTTGGTGGCTCATAATTAGTGAGTTCATTTTACCATTTGATCCAGTTCAGGTAATTTTGCTTCACGCAAAATGTTATATGTATACATAACATACATAACATGTTTCATAAATTTGCAAACAGTAATGTCTGATGTCAACATTCTGGGTACAATTTTTGGTAAAACAGATCTATCCGATCATTTATTTTGGAAACTGGGCATTCCTCAAACAGGCCATGTACTCTACCGACATTTGTGTAGCAAATTGAAACACAAAATACTGTAGTTATTAAGACCTCCTCTTTTGACACAGAACAGTGCTCTTTCAGAGACGCCCACACATACGCATACTGAAAACTTACTAAATCAATGCCCATGATACATTTAGAATTTTGAGACAATCAAGTTAGTCATTATACAGTAAAGTGTTTGCCTATTTTTAACAACATGTTACATCCTTTCTAAAGGTTTCAATAGCAATAAAGCACAAATCCCAGGCCTCCATCACAGGGATGAAACAAAGCTACTTGCCCAGGGCAGTTTTAACCTGTAACATGGAGACTCTTCAGCAATCTGTTTGCTAAGTTGACTTGTTTCAATTTCCTAAATTATCATCCATACTCTAGGACATCAAAGAATGCCACTGTTCAAAAACCTTTCCTATATATTTTTTTTTTTCTTTTTTGAAGTTGCAAAATGAAAGGTTAATATTGCTAGCAAGTTTAATCTTGTTTTGTTTTGTCAGGTTGAGTAGCATTTACTTGAATATGCTGTAAAACCCTTTAGTAATCAATTTGTAGGCGGTGAGAAGTCCTTGTATGGTAAAAGGAGGGTCATGGCTTCACATTTTGAGGAGATTCATATTTCCAATCTAGCCTCATGTCAAGTACAGTTCATATGCTCATCCAATAGTTCTTTTTGAAGGTGCTATCCAGTTCTTCTTAAGCATACAAGCAGCAGTTGAAACCTATTTCATTCTTCTCTTTTGCCCTTTTGGATGGTTAAGATCTTTTGAAACCCCGAGTTGTAATATTAGGCAGATTCAAACAACATGTGACTTCATGGATAGATGCTCATCAAATAGTTCTTTTTGCCGGTGCTATCCTGTTACTCCATAAGTTTATAAGTGCACAGCTATTCAGGTACTTATTACAGTATCTCATCACTTCCATAGGGAGGATGAGATCTTGTATTGCCTTTACCAGTTGGGCCCTATACAGCTATGTCAGTTTCCATAGCAACAGTTGCCATGGTAACGGTTAGTTTTCCTGAGTACAGTATCTCATCACTCCCATAGGGAGGATGAGATCTTGTATTGCCTTTACCAGTTGGGGCATATACAGCTATGTCAGTTTCCATAGCAACAGTTGCCATGGTAACGGTTAGTTTTCCTTAGTAGCTACGCCGGGGAGTCACCCATGGTGGGGTACCCCAGGGTGACCTGAAGTTTGAGTGAGTCAAAGTTTGTGTCAAAAACTCATCCTACACAGCGGTGACATTTTATTCATACTTGATGGGAAGGTACCCCAATGTGAACCCTTGTGCCTCGCAACAAATTTTGGGTTATCGTAGTAAAGAGCGTCTGTCAGCTTATACGGTCTGCTTCCTCATGGTAATAGTGCTCCCAGATATGCCAGATAGACTAGAATTGGTCAGCTCTGGTCAACGCCCCACTCTGTCTTTACCAGGAAATGACATTCAACTTTGATGAGTTCCCAGGCAATGTGGAAAATTTACTTTCACAACTTTGTATCAATTAACCCTCATTTGCATAGATGTATTTTATAGTTGTGGGAGAAATTGAATAAATGAAAAACAAAAGAAGAAGATTGTAAATCACTGTGTATTTTATGACATTGTACAGTATGACACTGTGATCTGTATCAAGCAATGTTAAAACTCATGTAGTGTGTTACTTAACCTTCATTTTTTCTTTTGTTTTAGCCCGTTGACGACAAGAAGAGGGTGATTGCCAACTTACCCTACACCAAGGTACCAGACACAGATGAGCTAAGGTAAAGTATAATGCATTGCAATGTCTTGCCCTGGGAATTGTTAATCCTGATGACGCCTACCTGCTGTAGGCTGTCTTGCAACGAGAGTCTCTTAGTGTTGAAAAGACGGCATACTGTGTGCATCATCGACCGTCTTTTCCCTATATACTTCATTAATTTCTCACTTCCTGGTATGTTTAGAATGGAAATTACTCTCTCACACATGTTCTTCTTCTCTCGAAAAACATTGCTTGGCTCTGAATCAAGCAATACAAGTTTCTTAATGCACGTTTCTTTGCTAGTTTGACAATGTCCATACATACTGTATGTACAGTACCGAACGTTATAGCACTTGTAACAGATCTTCATCTAGAAAATCTTGAATCTGATTCTCTCCATCGACCGCTGCAAGAGCAAGAGAACAACGAGTAAAGTTTTGTCACTAACTGAAATGCAATGTAATGGGTACGAAGGATAAGGTACGGGGGAAAAGAGTCATAAATTAGGAGGGTAAAGCATGATGCTTTAGTCAATGATGAAAAGAAGAAATGAATGGGGAAAGGTATGCTTTATCCTTTCATAGAAAACTGATCCCAGCTCACTAGAACAGCTTTTGTGTGCAGATGTGAGATGCTATAAATAAGCTAGTTTCGGGGGTTACCCCATGGAGGAGTTTTATGCAGTAGGTCGAAAGGTCAATCGATCGGTAACGGTACGAACCTTTCGTTTATAGACATTTACGTGATCCTACACTCTATACTGTAGTGATGTATGTACACTAACGTGTTAGGGAACACATACTATAGTAAGTCTATCTCAGCATGGATGCATTGAGAGTAATTAAAAGTCCATACCTCACGTACAGTCATTCAGGTCACTTTATATTGGAAAGTTATGAAGGAACTATCAATTGATAATTAAGACTGAAATACTGGCCAGTCAAATGATATATATTCAAAAATCTACCTTAAACTGTCACAGCCTATTGACAGACTGGGCTTCATGTAGGTTCAGTGACACATTACATTATTTGTACACATTACATACAGCACGCAATCGACAGCATAAATTTATTCATAAATTCTCAGTTGTTAGCAGTCAACAGATTACCCCGGGGCAGGAGGATCACATAAAGACATGTTCTCTTTCCAAAACCTACATGGAAATGTTTTTGTTCCCCAAAAGAAACAGATCAGGTGAAATAGATACCCTCGCTGACTCGATGTTAGAAATATTGTGCAGTAGCATCACGTTACAGCAGGGTTTCCCTAACTTTAACCCCCCACGAACCCCCTGTGGATGTCAGACTTGTCCACGAACCCCCCAACTTTCGAGACAGGATCTGAGTCATTATTATACTATAATACGCATAACAGTGCTTCGTAAAAGATCAAGTTCATAGCGTAATATTGTAATGAAAAAAAACGAGATGAACAAATATTTTTTTGGAAACTTCAAGATCAGCTCATAAATTGTATCAGGCATCGATCACCCGTCACAAACGATGTGACGGATGCTCCTATTTTTTATCACATGCATGGTACGGTACTCCTATGGCAACATATATGCATATGGAACAAGAAAAAGAGTTTGTCGATAGGTACGACTTTTGTACATTACTAAATGATATGGTATATCAGATTTTAGTTCAACAAAAAGTACTCTAGTTTTGACTTTCAGAAATGTCTTAAGAACCCCCTGGGATGGACTCACGCACCCCCTGGGGGTTCATGCACCCCAGTTAGGGATCCCCTGCCTTACAGTGAATGGTTACCGATTGACCTGTGCAGAAATGTCACAGACAGTGACAAGGCATGCGCAGATGCTATCTTAGCTTAACTTCTACTATACATTTACAGCTCAGTGATTTAGCAATGAAAATCTCATTAGTGTGACACCTATATATGCACATGCAACATACTGTTAGTATACTGTACATGTTCACAATTTCAACTGTTTGTTTTTCTAGTTATTAAAGTAGCTGGGATGCATACAGCTTAAATTTAATTGAATGGATCTTATAGTTGGCAGTCAACATAAAACTTACATTGAAGAGAAAAAAATGTTCCACACAGTTAGTTGAAAACCCCATCTCAATGTCTTATCCATAACTAGAGATAGTTGATTGAATGTGACCTTTCTTGTTTGGATAAACTCTCAGCTACTCCAGGAACTTGATCAAAGAAGGTTGTCTGTCATGGCAGATTTTCTTCAAATGCTTTACTTAGGCTATTTTAATCTTTTTGTTAATGTATCCTTGAAACATGATACGTTTGGGATGTTTAGTTGGCTTCTTTCAATGCTCCCTCTGGTTAGAATTGCATGAAACTGAAACTTTTGTTTAGAAATAATGTTTCCCTCTATGGATAAATGATTGAAATATGATAAAAGGAGCACAGAGACATTTAACAGAGCTCACTTGAGCTGATGACATCATCGATTCTACTGTTGCCAGGAGCATTTTCAAATATGACCAAATAAAAGCATAAAAAAAGTCAGATGTTGGCAATACAAAAAAATGTGAGGATGTTGCTAAGACCTTAAAGATGCAGATGACTTTCTTCAATTTTGCTAAGCAATCGACTTCAGCCGCCAGAAAATCCTATTGAAGTCTTCTCCGATTCCCATCAAAGTCACTGAAAGTAACTAGAAAGTTTTTTTTTAATCCTATGAAAATTAACTAGTTTATTTGATGATATGCCTTGACACTTTTATTGACAATTTTTGTATATTACCTCCAAACCTTGGATCTTGCATGTACTGCAACAAAGTTATAGTACATTACATTTGATATGAAAATGTCTCGTGTGCAGTACAGACTAAACTTTAAACTGGTACCCTCATTATGGATCTAGTATATTAAGTAGACATGCATAAGGTGTTAAACACCTGTTGTACACGTTGATGCAACAGACAAGTAATATATACTGTATGTTGTGTTCAAAGTGTAAATTGATTTAATGAGAGTGGTAAACAGTTTGTAAACACGAAGAAGCTACATAAAGGACTTCTTAAAGTAGCATGCTGTAAATTGTTTACAACTTTGAACTCGGTTTAGATGTAAGTCGTGTGGCTTTGGTGAGAATAATGTTGTAAAGGTACTGTCCAGTAGCTTTGTAAGGTGCCTTGTAAGGTTTAAGTTGGTGTTAAGTTGTAAGGTGCCTTGCTATACGGTCATGGAGTTATTTCAAACTGCCCAGTTTCAAGAAAAAATTGTAGATTGATGAGATTAGTTTCAAATCTCCTTATATCTGTCTTTCCTAAACCATACCAGGGAATCAAGCACAGAAACTTGTGCTTATTAATTTTTTTATTCAGTATAAAGGAACTAATATGAGACTTAGTGTTTGAGTCATGACAAATGATTAATTAATTTGTTAATTAATTTGTTAATTAATTGTGTTGATATTTAAAGTAGCTTTTTCATGTTTTCATCACCAATTTGATCAAACTTTGTGAGTTTTATTCAAAACCAGATTGCACTTGATCCTGGAACTAAGACACACCCATCCAGACTGTTTCACCAAATCAAGTTGAATGAATGAGGGAATTAAAGGAATGTAATACCATCCACAACATTTCATTGCCCAGACACTTCTCACTACCGGTCAAACATTAATCAAAGCAGATTGGACCATTTCAAATTTTATCATTTTTGTTTTATGAAACATTAGAAATCATTTTTATGGAATATTTACTTTGAGTCCTTGCCTACTTGTGTCATGACAACTCATAACAAAGTACTGTATAAGAAAATCGCTCATCTTGCAAATGCTGGCAAATCATAACGGTGTCTTAGAAAATCACTCTCAGCCACTTTAATTGGTGGAATGAGGAGGAGGAGGGTCATTGGTCGGTAGTGACCGGTCACTAAGGTTGTACAGTGTTAGGGAGGATACCTGTTCACCTTCAGTTGTGGGATAGTGCTGATATTGTGAGTAGACAGGTAAGCTTGTTGCTTAAAAAAAAATCCCCAAAAAACCATCAAGTTTTGCAACTTTTATTATCAAGCAGAAATGAAAGTTTATGAAACTCAGCTGTGCGTTTATTCGGTGCGGACAGTTTGTTTATAATTTGAATGAAATCCATACTGCTTTATATCCAGAACAATTAATGTTGACGGCAGAAGGGCAATCCACTCAGATAACGTGTTTTGCATATTACAACTTACCACATATTTACAACTTTTAAGGTTATCCATAAACTTGTGAATTAACAACAGGTACTAATCTGCTGTATATTAATCTATATCAAAGAAGTAAAAATAGGAGGATAATGAGATCCTGATGTGCAGGATAACTTTGTATTTTATAGGTTGTGTGTTTCCTGAATGAATGCTTGCATGTTTAATTCAGAAAATGAAACTAACAGATACTTAAACGTGGAAGGAAGTAAATTTGCTTTCGGCATTTCCTTCCTCCTGGGGATAAAGTTTCCTTCTGCCTGCAGCGAGTGGAAAACCCAAACGTGTCAATGGAGAATAGGAGAATAAGTTTAATCTGATTTGATCTTGTTTTTGTTTACCTTTCTTGGTTCTGATTGATATCCGTAATTGAATACAATGGTTCGTGCAGCATAACTTAAATGTATGGGTTTAACATCATGTTTCTAACAGTTTCACCAGTCATTGAGAAAGTGAATGTACAGTCAAAAAATTGTTTTGATCAAGGAGAAGAATAATATGTAGGACAAAACGAAAACTTTATGTGATGTTTGGGGGGGGGGGTCACTTAAAACCCCCAAATTTTACTTCAGTTAATTTGACCAGAGTGTATAGGGAGATATCACTGAGCTGTTTCATACAGTACATATGTGCTACCATTAGTACAGGTTTGAGTGTGGTACTGTAGCATCGTGTGTATCGTACGATTATGTCGAAAGAGGAAAGATGGCCGTGTTCACACTTCAATATCAGAAACCTATGTGCAAATTATCTTCCAAATTCAAAACTGTAGTAGAACTGTGTGAATGTTTGTCTCCTGCAGTTGTATTCAGTCATACTATACCTCATCAACTTAACTTTAAAGTGGATCTGACATTTGAAGTCGTTTCCCATATGAATACATAGTTATGGAAATAAATACATAAATACATAGTTATAAAAAAATACAGTTGTAAGCCTTGAGAATGCTAGATGTCAAGAGGAAGTGGAAATTGACAATGAAGTTGGCTGTTGTGTTGGGAGAGGGGGGAGGGGGGCTGTGCTAAAATATTAACAACTTTTGTAGGCTAGGTAGAGTTGAGTGCATATTTGTTAATTTATACCCAAACCAGTAAGTTTTGGGGAATATCAACTAAATATCAAAGTTAAAAAAAAAAGTTCAATACAAGAGGAGAAACTGCTCTCCCAGCAGGAAATTTTGGGTATAATTCAATGTCACATGATTAATATAAAAGTCAGCAATAAAACAGTGATTTTAGTCCTTCATTTCCCCCCAAAAAACAACTTTATGTTGGATTGTTTACACTGTAGGTGAAAATGACCTTTAATATTACAAATGCCGTGTATACGTACAGTATAATGCCGGTTGCCTATAAATGTGTTATAATGCTATATTTACCTTTCACTATATAACAACAGAAATATGTACAGTATGTGGCACACCCTCTTGTAGAAACATGTCACCACAGTATACCTGTACACAATCATGAGATATACATTGTACAGTATATTGAACTGTACAAAATTTAGCAAAGTTTGTTTCATATTTCAGGTCTTGTCCTGTAAAGCCAACAGTTAGCAATAGGGATGTGAACATAAACTATTAAACATTATGCAAATTGGACATTGACAGATAGGACAAAAATTTTTTTTTTATTATGTTAGGGACTTACCTACATTTGAATGAGGTACATGGGAGGGTATGGGAAGGCAAAGTGGAGAATGCTTCATAACATAATTCACACAGGCGGTGGCAAATTTGGGGGGGGTGGGGAGGGGGGTGGAGAGGAAACAAGTTTATTTTGTGGCCTCTGTTGCTGCAAAGGTTGCAAAAATGAAACTTTATATAGTTGACATTTTTGTCTTATTGGTACTTAAATATTGTAACTATGTCATGGACGGGTTTCTTAAGTTGGACGGCAAGTGCAGGTACGAAGCCTATGTTGCTGTTTCGTGTAATGTTTCAAATGTGAAATGAAATGGCAAGTTAATTCTCATTACATTTCTGGTTATGTTTGCAAAGTAACACCTCCTCTGAGATCTCAACGCACTCTGGGAACAATATCTGTTGTTAATCTGCTGCATTATAATCCCACAAGAGATGTTTCTGACAGGAAAAAAATGTGATTTTCATTCCTCACTTACCTATCTCCTCACAAACATAGTACCCTCACACTACCACGTCTAGCGTGACCTACTGTACTGTAGTAACCCTGTTACCCACTGTTGTGAAATTGCAAGCTAAGATGAGCATAAATTTGCTTACTAGCATCGATTCTCATGTTGAACCTAACAGGAATATACAGCCTAAAGCCTAATGTCAGCAGATGCATACTGTTAATAGTACAAGAAAACAGAATACATAGCAGTTATATTGAACAAATGCATTCAACACTACTGTACATGCATTGAATTAAGTTCTCCCCTCTCCAGTATGCTTAATATGCCTACTGCATCTTCAGTACTTACCTAACCCACTGAATTGGTAACATTATAGGACCCCCATCCCCCAATGCTCCCCTGTGTAATATCAGTGTTCACGAAAAGTTGAATATATTGTTAACAGTGGCTTTTATAAGGAAAGAGGTGTATTAAAGTAAGTTTTAAATTAACAATTTGGATGAAGTTAACTGCCAGTACAGAAAGGCTCCTTATATGTAGAAGACTATAAGTTTGTATCAGAAAGTTGGCACCATATACAATAAGATGTAATTAGATACAATGAGGTCATGTGACTATACCAAGGCGCTCTACAGTGAAGTATGTGTTGGAGCTACTACTGTATATGAAGAAAAGCAACGACTTAAAGGGTGTGAAGACTCGCGCAAAAAGAAACGTCTAATGCCGGTAATCT
>KN884618.1:6295-37755 GCA_000934455.1 Apostichopus parvimensis
GATTTGTAAAATGAAGGTGAAGCAAATCGGTTGGCTGCTGAGTTCCTTTTTGTTTGTTGCTCTTTCGTTTGATATAACATAATGATAAAAACAAAGCAATAGTTAATAAGTTGATGAGCTTTATGGTTTATTCAGTATCTGGATGAGCTAATTCTATTTTTATGATGCTGCCTTTTTCTGTTGTTGTGGTGACTTGAATTGGTGTCTTATTTGTGAAGTCTTCGACGCTGAAGTTCATGGTGGCGATGAGGTCTGATGTAATAATGAGCTCTTCTCCAGTATCTGTAATGAGGGTGATGTGGTCTCTGTTTAGAAAGAAATTGTTGAAAATCTTATAGTGGTTGCTAACTTTTGTTGAAATCGTTATATTCATGAAACAAATAGTACCATCCGTTGTTCTCTTGTTAACTCCTCAATTTTTCTTTTAGGCGTTAACTTGATATAGTGTCCTTGTGTTCTAGAGTTGTTAATATCACTTAATAAAATTTCAAAATAAAAATAAAATAAAATTGTTAGGTAACTGCTTATCTACTAGAGACCCTGTGTAGGAGAATGTGTAAAAGTAAGTTGGCCTGACATTTCGATCCTAGCAGGATCTTTCAGAGAGTACAATTGTTTTTATAGAATTTTAGAAGCTTGATATCCCCCCCCCCCCAAAAAAAATCTGCTATATATAATAGTATGTTGGTTATTCAGTGCAATGCGAATCATATCTTTGTCAATTAGTTTCTTCTTATATCTGAAGAATCTGACACAACATAAGTATCCCAAGCAATAAATTTGTTCTCATGTGGATTTTGGAGCTTATAACAGTTGCTACATGTTACAAAATATATTAAACGAGATCTGTACTTACTCATCCTGATCCACTCCAAGTACCATGTGTGTTCCTCCTTGAGCTGTCGTGGATTCATGTATCTAGAGAAGGTAAAAAAATAAGTAAAATATCTTAGTGTGGAAAGGTATCGGGCAAGGAGCCAAACCTGCTATCAACGTAGATGTTGTAATGTTTTTTTCAAATGATGGTTTGATGTTGGTACATAACTGTTAGTAATTGGTTTTGGTGCCGTTTGAAGTGAAATTCTTTTCTTGATATGGTGCAAGTTAATGTTTCTTATTACAGTCATAAAATGTACGTTTTAGAAGTTTCTGCCAAATGGTGTGCAAGTCTTCCCACATTTGGTGATAGCAGAACACATTCTTTGGTGTCAGGTAGAATCATTGTGAGTGTGCTGTCTTATCATATTCAGGGTTTTCGTTAGTAGCCGGGACCCGGGTGAAATGCACGTACATGACCCGGCTACTTTGCGACGCTCAGTAAAAAAAAAAAAAAAAATGACGAAAAAAATCGAAAAAGAGAAAAATAGGACAGAAGAAAGGGGTGATTGGGAGGGGGCAATATCATTGACCAAACAGCTGTATATTGCACCATTTTGCATCTAGAGACTTGTTACATTGCAATCCCCTTAGACCCCTCCCCCATGTCCGCGTATAGACAGTCCCGCCTACTTTTCAACTTGACCCACCTACTACATTTCTTAACAAAAACCCTGATATTGTTGGAGATCTGTTGAATCTGTTTTTAATGTCATGCTGTCATTCGTGCTGTCATCATTTGATATGTTCCGAATATACAGCAATAATCTTTCTGCTTAAGTTTCTTGTTTCCTTCAATTTGCTATTGTATGTTCTGGTATTTTAGTGAGGAGTATGTCAACTATTTTTCGAAGAAATTATCAGCAACATTAGTATGCTAAACAATTAGTTTTAGGCATTTAGTGAGAGGTTTGTGTTTGTAGTCCAGTTTATAAATACTTGGTGCTGGTCAAGTGCTTGCCTAATTTCGTTTTTCGGGTTTTTTATAGTGAAATGCTCCTTCAGAAAAGTCACCCAGGAAAGTATCTGGGCACGAAAAATAAACAGCCGAACGACTGATCCGCTCTGAACCCTAGTCCCCTTGCAGTGGGACTGTGACTGTGTGATCATCGTTACATGTGTATCACGATTCCCCTCAAAAGGGAACAAATACTACACATGATCTTAGCCAAAAGACCGAGAAGCGTTTTTTTGTTGTTGGTATTTTCAAGGGTGTGAAGACTCGCACAAAAAGAAACGTCTCATACCGGTAATCCGACTTAGTTTCAAATGTGGTGTAATAGAAGTGTTATACACCACCATCGACCCCAGAAAATTCACACACAACTTGCTACCGACGGTAATTAGACACTAGTATACAGCATGGAGGTAAAACAGTTTTTACCTCCATGCTGCGGTCAGTACCCACAGCACAGTGTACAAACGATGCAGCGATGGACATCTCAGGTCCAGTATAGATAACAAGGTATCACTTATCATTACTGTCTGCTTTTTATAACGACACGAACAACACGTCACTTGCAAGCAACGGAAAGTTAACTTTTTCAGATGGCCGCACGCGGTTTGGGGCGAGTCTTCAATACCTTTAAAATGAGTCATTATCAGGTCATTGCTACTGTTTTGTCAAAAATTTGTATGAACAGTGTGTAGTGGTCTAGTTTAATGTGGTTTGGTTATTTTAACATTATTCATATCTTATTGTCTTTGTAATTCATTAACACATTACGGCAAATCCACCTCATATGAACTTCTTGTTAATGTCAAGATATGATTTGATGTCCTGTAAAATAAATCATGCTCAATGCAAGTTTGCTTGGTGTGGAAGGAAATGGAAAAATTAACTATGTCATGCAGCATAATCTGTGGTTTTGTTAGTTATGAAAACTACATGTTGGTGCAGTAAATGGTTTTTTTTTAAAGGGTGAACGAAAATAAATGTACCTTGACCATTGTAAGGTCCGTGGACTTGATACTGGTTTTATTGTTGTAGATGTCCACTTCTACGTTGGTGAGGCTGATGGATGCACCAGCATCTGCTGTCGTCACTCGGTTTGCATGTTCTCCCCAAAGCTTGCAGCTTATTTTGGTATTGGTGGCAATGTCCTCCAGGAGAAAGTCCTGCCTTTTCCAAGTATTTCCCGTTCTTAATGGGAATACCTGGTAAGAAAATTTGCCAGTCCGTGCTTAGTTTGTTGTGTGGTAAAGAAAGATGTGCAAAGATCATTTGGTGTCATATGGGGTGGGGATGGGGTGGTGGGGATTGGGGTGTCTTTACTAGTTGCAGACTTGGATATCATGCAGTTATTATTCTATGATGTTGTTAAGGCAGGGTATTGCTCATTAGTGCTGATTAGTTGGCTCTCTTTGTTTGCAAACCATTAATAGCATAGCTTTTTTCGTGTATGATGCGATTCCGGCAACAGTGTTGGAGTTACTGCATAAATAGACACATGAAATTTGTTCTGTGATGCATTGTCGTTGTTCTTTTGTATCGTAGATTATGTGTAAACCATCTGGGTGCTGAAACAGTGAACATCTTTAATTTACATCTTTTCTGAAATCGTATTGTAAATCAAAATTCTCAAATGTATCTACGAGGCTACTATATCTTGTAGCACGAATAAAAGCAAACAATGAGTGATGTAACAGCATGTATTGTTGTGATGATTTGTTTGCATGTGTTTCAGTAGAATGGTTTTCAGCGTTCTTGGTTAGGTTTTACCTTAGTGGCAGATCTGTCTTGCAAAATGAAATTATTCTATGTCGGCATTGACACACACTATCAGACAACCATAAATGTGAACCAGTACACTGATGAAGTAGTGGTAAACACTGTTGATAAATGTCAAATCGTTTGGCCGAGAATATTTTGCAAGTTTCGAATTTGCTTATGCACCGTAAATAAACATTGCTTGGGCTGAATGATGTATTGCAGAGAGTTTTCTGTCAAGCATTCCTACGAATTTGGAACAGGTCCTTTTTTAGTACAGCTCGGTGCTAGTGTAGTTTTGTGAGATTCTGTTATATTTTGCGATATTTAGTGGCAAGCTGCTGAAAGCAGCATTTTGCGTTGAGCCGTCCTTTTCCTAAATTTCCCTGTGTGTATCTAATTTTGTATCATTATGCAATCACAAACGACAAAACTGAGTTGTTTTTTTTTTCTTCCGTATTTGGATCGTCAATTACCAAGTAGGCCTAATTAAGGCTTTTATACGTTTGAGATATGTGTTTTCCAGACACATTGAACCATTTACTACTTATCACATGTTGCTCTACAGACCTCCTATTCAGATGCAATGAATCAGGGAAGACATGTTTATGTTTGACTTGGCGCTAAAAATAGACTCATTAATTGGTTATGGGTGATATAGTGCAGTAAAGAATACACACACGTAGGCCTATCGTATACGGTAGCGAAGCATTGCGTTGTATAGTTGCTACATGCACATATTATTATATCCTATTGACGGATCGTAAAAGAAGACTAAAATAATGGAGAAGCGCTCGAATGTGAATTATAATACGTTTTCAAGAGAGGAAAATAACAGCCCCAATTGTGCTACACGCATAAAGCTACATTGCCTTTAAAGCATAAGGCACTGTATCAATGATCCCGTGTGTTTATATTATAACGTTATTCAGGCCTAACCAGTGTGAAATTCGCACGATAAAAGTTCTGATTTACCACAGTCACTAAAGTTGTAGTCTATGTGGGAGTTATGCAAAAGAGCAATATTCGAGGAACGCCAAAATTTCTTGGGTTTTCGTATGGATGTCGTAGGTTAATAGGAATAGCGTACTGTCCCGTCGCGCGGTCCAACTTCTCAGCTGATTTTGTTTACTGTTTATCTTGTATTCAAATGATCTTGTCCGTTATACATAAACACAAGATTTCCATCAGTGGGAAAAGTGTATTTAAGTCAGAGAGTCAAAATACGCAAATCAGAAAATGTGGTATTTTATTTTAATGTTTTCTTTTTTGAAACTTGACAGTTACCTTGTTTTCTTCATTGTTATAGTATCCTAGCATAGGAGAAATCTCGAGAAGCAACGCAGATTGCTGTGTTGTTTTTAATGGTTCGGCAATATTTCTAAAGCAGATTGTGTGCAGCGTTAGCTTGACATTGAGTAATATCTTGCGTTTCTATTATTTAAGACTCAAGTGTGGTGGAATGTGTCAATGACTTGGATCTGTATATCACGTGTCATGAGGTCATTATATCCCCTATGGCATTTAATATTAGGTGTCCATGTACAGTACTTGAAAAAAGTTGTACGTGTGGAGTGTTGTTGTGTAATGATAAAGCAGTGCTGTATGTATGTGTCTTGGCAGTGTGGTCGGTCGGTGTTCAGTACAGGATTCATCCCTCGCGCGTAACACTATTATGTATATAAAGGATATTGTAACATGCTGTAACAATTTTTGACATTCTAGTAGAAATTTGAAAAAAAGAAGCAGCCATGTCTTCTTTCAGCAGTCAAATTACATACCTGCTCAATTCTGCCTTCAATTGACAGCTTCCTTTTTTTAGGCGACGCCAAAGCCTCTGGCACAGTGGCTTGTGGTGGATTGAAGAAGCTTTCAACCATTTCCTTGTTTATGTCAAAGGCCTTTCCAGTCAGGAATATCTGTTGAGAGGAAATAAATTTTCAGCTCATTTATGTGTGAGCCATTAGGAAAGGAATTATGGTGTATAATGTTTTCAGAGATATGTTTAGTTGAGTCCATCAAATCAATGTTCTTTGGGAATGGTGTGGTTGAATGCATTTATAGTTAAATTCATAAAGGTCCTCATGAAGGCAACTTTTTTTTGGCTAAATCCCATAGTCATAAGGGGTTTGGTTGTATTAAGGTAAGTGATTCCTGCATCTGGCAAGAATTCATTCCTCATCTGTGGTTGGTTTTGAACGTTTGACATGTGTGTTCTAGATGCAGTTGTATGAGGTGATTCTTCTTCTTCTGGAGTTTTGACTTTGAATACGTCTTACTAATTTCTTACCTGCACTCAATAGGGCATTACTCTGTACACATTAATGAGCATGCATATACTAGTCATGATGGCATTGATGCGAATGTTGTTATTTGTTTTAAGAACATTGATTTGTTCAAAGGAACACAAGGTATTAGTAGCCGCCATATTTTATCAACCAACTACATCAGAAGTTACCTTTGAGGAGTCTTCATACAGCGTCAGTCGGTTGGTGCCATCCTCTTGATTAGTGTTCAAGCTGTATTTGAGGATGACAAAAAATTTGTTTTTTTTTAGTTTAGTGGCTAAGTTAGAAGGGCGCGTGCCTGTAGGGTTCTGAATGTATCCCTCAAGTATGTCTTGACTGGACGACAGGGCATAAAATGCAGCGTTGCATCCTCTGCTGGTGGATTCTGTCAATACGTAGACTGTGTATGGTTTTGAAGCCATTTCTGAAATACAAATGAAAAAGATTAGGAAGCTTAGATCTTTAAAATGTGGTGGCAAAGTTGTCACACCATCTAATCGTTAATTTCATTGTCAGTCAATGCAATCATCTTAGTTGTATTTTTTGTTTGAACGTCCTGTTTGTTTTGGAAACTGTATTGCGTGAAACATCCCTAAGGATGTGCGCATGGAGCTATAAACAGAGCACCATGGTAATAGTAACCTGGGATGTACTTTCACTTTTTTGTAATAGTACACCTGTAGCAACATCATAGTATTTAATTGTCTTGTCAAAGTAACGCTGTGTTGTCCTTAAATTCACTAGGTTTTCAAGGATGGTTGCCTTTGCTCAAAATTGTTGCTGTATTTGTTACACTCTAAAGGAATGTATCTCACACTCCAAGCAAAGTGGACAATGTCTTTGTAAATGTCAACAATTGTTAGACACATTCATGGATGGTTGTTTCCACAAATAATTGATGTAATTTTACTGAGGAATTGCTCGTAAGGTAGTGCTGCAGGATCCTGATTCATTTTGTGGTCATGGTTGTAAACATTGCAAAATAAATTAAATATATTCTTGTCATATATATGCAAGTTGTGCAGATCTTAAGCTGTTATGTCATCCTATACGGTTCAGCATATGTCAGACATTGTCATGCGTGGTTTTTTCCCCGGAAATTTTTGTAAGAGATGTATAAGTATTTTGTATAGATATAAGAACAAACTTCTTACATATTGCCAAATTGGAGATATATATTTTTCACGAATCAATTTATGAAGTTGTAAGCTTTCTCTGAAGTGTAATGAGCGTCGTTTTTGTCATATAGAACTTACATATCACGGTTGAAGAATCCTTTTTTTCCTAAAAGAGACATGACACTTCCGTTTGTTCCAAAAATGTGAGGAGGGCTTTTTGTCTTTTTGTGGTATTAATAAAGGCGTTTTTGCCTGTTGTAGTCATGCTCATGTTTTTATGCTGTATGTTGTAGTTCAGGGTCATTAATTTCCATACTGTGTAGGCTTCAAGCCTTACAAGCAATTATATCTGCAATGTTTTGTATGCTTCTGATTAAATTGTTATTCCAAATGTGCAGAGCATTGTGAAACATTTTAATGCTCAAAATATCAGGAAAAATCTCACAACAATGTTGTATATAAATGCAACAAAATTACCAAATGCACAGGTATGTCAATTAATCCAGTTTGTACAACCAGTGAAATTATCCAAGTTTGTTAACGTTCTACTTGTGTTGTGCAACTATATACAGTAAGTAAATTCCACAGCCTAAAAGTTACATCATCGCCTCATTTCTAGTAAACTATGTTTTTTTTTTGCTGACGATGGCTCTTTTCAGCACAAGCAGATTTTTACGAGGGCTGTTTTATTGATGACGGGGGCTCTTATTGGTGTTACGAGGGCTGTTTGTCCTGTATAAATTGTAGCTACAAAATTGATTAATTTTGACATTTTATCATTAAAAATAATTACTATAAAAAGTACACCTACCATTGACTAAGACAAAAAACCAAAGGTAATACATTTTCAAGGTGTTACACCAATTCACTCTCTTTATTTCGACACCCAAATAATAACGTTTGATAGTGGACTCCTTATTCACCACAGGTTTCCCCTTCTCCTGCTTCTCTTTCCCCTTATCTGATCCAACAGATGCACACTTGAAGTCAACTAAAAAGTTTTCTGAAGCCACATGCTAGCCTGTCGTTTTCACCCTACTTGATTCTTTCATTCATGGCGACCCATAATTAATAAGTTACTGTTCATTAAATGTTCCCAAATGGTCAGTTTTAATCTGGAAAAATATTCCGCAGCTACAGCACCTACACTTCTCCTCAGTTGTCCCTACTCTAATGATACTAAAATATTGAAAATCATAGGAAACTTATGAAACATCGTTGCAATAATGTTGGGAACGTTATGAAAATCAAGAGAAAAATTTTCGGTATAGGCTCCAGTTTGCGTATGCTACAGTGTGTTGGGATAATATTTTTTGTCCCCTGCAGGTTGGATATGCATCGGTAATGAAAAACATGCGAAAGACGGATCAAATGATACAGTAACGCTGTTGTTTGAAATTCACGGAAATTGAGAGGTGTAAATTAGAAAAGAAATCATGGAATTCCGCGGAAAAAGCTCATGCCTGCATATATTACCATGGTAATAATCATATTAACCGCGAAGCAAGATTGTTTGTGTTGCAAACATCCTATTGTATTGCCTTGACAAATGGTTTCTCGAACCCGCGCAATATCACATTAATACCCCCCCCCCCCTCCCCCCCCACATGGCGCTATGTCCTACGATGTAAGTCAGTTGCGGTCCCGATTTTTGCTATTAAAAAGTAGTCGAAAATTACTCGCCATTTTTTAACGAGACAGACTACATGGTCGTTGCTACGACGCTAAACTGTTCCTTCCTGCCTTTCTATTTAGGTATATATTAGGAAAACATCGCAGGAACTGTCCATTTGAGCTCACTCTTTCCACAGTACCGTGATACACAACACCTAGCTGGGAGAAAAAAATACAAATACACGGGTGTGCGAAAATGAGCACGAACCGAACCGATATTTTTTTAGCTAGCTAAGTGCTTAGTCTTGAGTGTGGGTTTTCATATTGTGTTGTTGACTATACAATTAATTCTACTTCCCCATTACACTTCACTACGGAATTACCTGAGATTGTATAAGTGAGGATAATCAAACTTCAACCTATGGTCTCGTTTAATTTTACGATTCGTGTGTGAGCGATCGTACAAACCAAGTGAAGCAGGTCACTTCGCCCAACAGCCATTTCGCCCAACCTTACCATTTCGCCCAACCAGCCTGGTCATTTCAACCAACCAGGCTGGTCATTTCGCCCAACCTTACCATTTTGCCCAACCAGCCTGGTCATTTCGCCCAACCAGCCTGATCATTTCGCCCAACCAGCCGTTATTTCGCCCAACATTGATTAATTCTTATACTTCAAAAGGAAACGTTCGGGAATTGTTAACGTTACAGGATAAGAACCGAATATTAAAGAAACTTGAGCATGGATCTGTGTTTTAGGGGTTTGGTTTGATAGTAAACGTAGTAAACTAGAAACGGTGATATTATTCCACACCGATTCCCCTTTGTTTGTATAATCATATAACTTACATTGTATGCGTAACCGCCTAACGAAGTGTAATTGTTCTGCCATTCACGTAAATGTTATTTATTATCGCCTATCGAGCAGGTAGTCCTGTTTTCAGTACTTATTCATTTTCACAGGGATTCAGTTTACACTGTGCTACACATGTTATTGTTTATACTTCATTAAGCAAGCCACCTGTGACTCTTCTTATCTTTCTCTCTGCTGCCTACTCTGTGGTCAGATCAGTTTGAGCAAACTGTAACTTCATAGCACAGCTCTGGTTATGAACGATCAGCAGGGGCAAGTCAGGATGGAAGAGTTGGTGATAACTTTCCTCTTTGACCACACATGAGGAGGGTTTCATGGTAATAGGATATTCACACTTATTTCTTTTCACAGAGATCTGTGTTGTTTTTCACTACAGACATCATTCTGTTTTCAGCATTGTAGTAGGCAACACTGTATCTGCCTTACATACCGTACACAGTTTCATTAGCTAACGTTTTCGACCTGGCTCAATTATAATCTGTAAGTTTGTCTCTTTGTCTTATTTGTTAGGTTATTTATTGTACAACCTTGCATATCAGTCACATGTCAGTTAATTGAGATTGTTAATTAGACATATTTAATCTAGTTGTTTTCCAATTAAGAAGTATTTACCTTGATTGCAGGTTTGCACATAATATGTTGTTTATTGAATATGGGCGACTCCATATAACTTTATATATTTACTTGTGACTTGAATAAGTTAATATTTCATTTAGATATACTTGGGTTTTATTTACCTTAACCCCTGTTCAAGTATGTTTATGCTCACATATTCATGTTCTTATCAGAGTTGCGTAATACTTAGCCTACGTTACGTAATTGCCGTCCGTTGGGATGGATTTGCTGTTACTAATTAATCATAATAGTTTTTTGCTCATTTGTTACTCTATTTGATCGTTAGTAGACTTTATTAGTTCTTCTTCTTAAGACAAGTTAAGAGAATTATTTATACTCCAGAGTTATTCAACTCTCATCCTTTCTGACACACATTATAATTATTCAGTGTAAAATATTGTACTGTGGTGAGCTTCATTTGACCTATGGCAAGTTCAAAGTTCACCGCTATAATCTTTCATTTTAAACATTCGTAGTGTTGTATTTTGCATCATTATTATTCAAGTTTATCTTATCCTTTTATTTCAGTTTTACCGCGATAACATGAATGAGGAATTACAATACAGTTTACAGAAACGTACTCCTGTCTTTTTCTCGTCATTTCGCTGGTTAGCTAGCTGTCTAGTGTCGCATATCTAGACGCGTCTGCGAGGGCAGCATAGTAATCCTCCCATTATACCTGAAATAACTGCTCAGACTCCGATCGATATCGAGCGGACCTCACTTTATTTACCTACCACGAAGTAACAAAACCCAAAATAAATCAACTAGTGAAATAGAAAAAGTTAACAATCTTCTGACTGAATATTAGTTAAAAAAGGTTGGGCGAAATGACCATGCTGGTTGGGCGAAATGACCAGGCTGGTTGGGCGAAATGGCAGTTGGACGTAATGGTTGTTGGGCGAAGTGACCAGCAAGCCAAACCAAGCTGTTATTAACAAAAAAGATCGGCAGTCAAGAGTTTTTTTCAGTGATTTATTTCACAGTATTGGTCATCTTTGTAAACGTGCGACGTCCGTTGACTGAGCGATACATGTGGAGGGCGATTTTAGCGGTATTTGCAATTTTTTTTCGCCCTCGTGATTTCTTTTCTGGGGCGATTTTTCAACTTCGAATCGTCCTTCGCCTCCGTCTTTTTTGAGCCCTGGACTGACATGGTCATATATATATATGAGTTTTAGATATGACTAACTTTTATTGTGAGAATTTTAGTCTAATGCTAAATCCTAATTTTATTAGCTCATACCAGCATGCTGGTGTGAGCTTATTGTTACAGTGCGGCGTCTATCATTCTATCCGTCAACAATTGGTAAAACCGCTCCCACTCGCACAGTGTTTGATGGAATTTCATGAAACTTGAACACAAGGACCATTGGGTATAGGGCCATCAGAGATGGTCCGAAATTTGGGGTCAAAGGTCACCTGTGGGCCGTAATGGGCCATTTTCTGGAAATACGCAAAATGCTTCTTCTCCTACAGATTCGATGGTACAATGTTGAGGGTTTGTCACGATAGTACTATGGAAGTGTTACCTTCAGGGTGTTCATGAATTTGAGATCAAAGATCAACTAGGGGTCTTTTGTGGCCCGGGCTGCGGCCCTATATTTTCAAATTGCTTCCGTTCGTACAGTGTATGGCCAGTTATAATGAAACTTGGTCACAACGTTCCTCGGGATGAGGGTTACGAGGGGTGTTCGGAAAATTGAGGTCAAATGTCATTTAGGGGGTCATCGGGGGTCATTCTGTGTAATATTTTCAAATATCTCATTCTCCTCAAGATTTTGATGGATCATATTCAAAGTTGAACTGATGATTGTTGGATTGTGTATGAATAAGGTGATGCCGAATAATTTTTGGTCAAAAGTTAATTAATTACAATTAATCCCCATTGTTTAAAAAAATGTCAGCCTTCACCTTTTTCCAAAGCTCCTTTAATTTGTCTCCCAGTCTCTGCAGTGTTTGTTTACATTTGTGGTTAAGCTCTGCAGAGGCTGTTAGTGGAATTAAAGCAGGATTGGGAGTTGTTATTAACTGTTGAAATGTAAGCATGAGAGCCCTATAGCCAATCAGCACTTGCCGATTCTTAGAAGTCTTTGAGCCTGATATGAGGTATTTAGGGAGTCAGCCCAAATTTTGGGAAGGAGTGCTTGTGAAGTTATGTCTGCTCAGGTAGAGGGGAGAAAGTTCAGTGGTATTGTTTGAGAGAGTGGGTAAAATAGGATTTAAAGGGGAAAAATAGGAATTATAGCCAGTGGTGTGGCCAGGATTATGCTAACGGACGGGGGGGGGGGGGGTATCGCCGTTTTGAGCTAGGGGTGTAGTTTTGAATAATTAAGAGTCCTTAGATGCAAGCTGGTACTATATATCTTATTGGGAAGTGTATTTTCTGATGATGTAGCAGTGTTTTTTGGACAATTTGTTAGACAATGGTTTGGCATAGTCATTTTCACCCCCCCCCCTGCCCTCCCCATCCTTCTAACCGATTTTCACACTGGAAGCCCATGCTAAGAACCCCTCAACCTTTTCAGAAATTTTAGGGAGAGGGCAGTAGCATAGCCAGGATTATATTTGGTATTAACTCTAACACACTGTCGCTGACTAGGCGAGACTAGAGGTTTGAGAACCGCCTTGTTTATGGAGGGGGAACAGGGGGGAGCTCAAAATTGTCTTTGAACCTAAACTGTTTGGCCTCATGGGCCCAAAATTGGTGGAATCTGAATTATGGTGGGCCATAAAGTTTTGTGGGCCCTACATTTTTAAGCTCGAATAGGTATGAGCTTCTGCACCATTGGTGCTCTAGTCTTATAGTTTGTTTAAGGGTTCTATTCGGGGTAGAGGTGTAAAAGTGAGCCTATTTTTGCATACATGTATGTCCATCAATTTCTGGTGCCAAAAGTTATAGCAGCAAACAACAATTGGTTGCATTTTCTTCCGGAAAAGGATGTGTTTGCATTGCAGAAAAGCTATTCAAAACTTCATTGCGTTATTGGTGGAAAACATAGCATCACTTCAAAACAGCATGTGCTTTCTAAGAATAATAATGATGGTTTGCAAAATAACAGTAACTAACAACTAGTATTTCCAACAGTCTGAAGGATATAGTTGACAGGTAAATGCACAAGGAGAGAAATACATGTTCAGGATCATCCAATGCTCTTTGTTAAATTGTAGCAAACAGTTCCTTTTGAAATACTATGAAAAGCATGAAAAGAACAAGTAACACATTGCTATACTTACTGTTTTGAAGCAGTAATGAATTTGTTGGTTATCTATTCTGTGCTTTGTTCAGGAGCAGTAAAGTGAAGAAAACGAACATCTGTTGTTTTTTCTGGTCATTTGACATGTTAACATGTCAACACATATTAGACAACATTTCAAATCTTTCCTTTTTTATGGCCTTCAAACTTATGTATGGCTTTAATTCAGTCATTGTGCAAGTATGGTGACCTCTACCTCACCATCTTGTAAAAATGTTGTGGAATGCTTAAGTCAGAAGTTAATTCTTCCCATACATTGGAATTCTGCTGAAACAGTGTATGAAAATAAGATCTTCATGGAGATACCCAACCATGAAGATGCACAAATAATGCGGAAAAGATCATCACATGAGGACTTAGTACGGAATAAAAATAATTGTCATCCACAAATGGAAAACTTGCTACAATTTTTTGGTTCATTTAAATTCTGTGGGCTTACATAATTTCATGCAAGTAAATTACATCATAACATCACCCCTCCTCCATCCATGAAGCAGAACATGGTATATTGATATGCAATAGTGGATAGATCATTGGCAATTTTTTTTATTACAATTTGATGGTGTGACAGCATGTCATGGCTAGTTATAACTGTAGTAACACTACTACTAGTTTGTATGCAATGTCTTCAGCACACCTGGCCATAAACTCTCCCTGGGAACCAATTAAGCTATGTTGGCTAGTATCTAAATCATTCAATTCACAGGCTGGCAAAATGTTAACTTGAGACTTTGTTGACCTCCACTGACCTTTGACTCTTACAGAAAACCACATCATTCTACAC
This sequence comes from Apostichopus parvimensis, assembly GCA_000934455.1. Classification (NCBI taxonomy): domain Eukaryota; kingdom Metazoa; phylum Echinodermata; class Holothuroidea; order Aspidochirotida; family Stichopodidae; genus Apostichopus; species Apostichopus parvimensis. The sequence goes on from KN884618.1 coordinate 20,431, forward strand.
TTCACTGAGGTGGTCTTAGGCTCCCACATGTCACAGAATAGAATTAGCAATGCCAGATAAGCATTGTCGGGGTCACTATGGCACAGGTGCCCCCCCCCCCCCACACCCCATCCTTTTTCTATCAAGTTAAGCGTGAATAACCAAAACATAGATTGTTGGTATGTTTTGCTTTGAAAGTTTCATTGGCTCTTCTTAATAGTGTTGTTGTAATATGGATTTCGCCGAAGTCCGATATTTCATTTCTGATATGTTTTCAATTCCAAAACTAATACTGATCACTTAAACGGCCAACATGAATGTTAATACATAGAAGTTATGCACAAATACATACATTGTGTAATTCATTAACAGCTATCTTATGTTAATATTCTTTGCACAACTTACAAACAGTTACCACTTATATAATTTTCATTTGTGGAATCATGTTAGTAAATGTGTAAAACAAATAAGGGTATATATTCAGAATATATTTCTATATCACAAGCTTTTTCCTCATTTGACATGATCGCTCATATTTCCATATTGATTTGCACGAATCTGTGTTAACTTTTTTCTTTAGGGGGGGGGGGGGTGGCGTTACTCTGAACAGTAACTCCGTTTAACACTTACACTGCAATTTTCTTACAAAGTATCGTCAATGAGAGAGGGACATATCTTAACAGGTACGTAACAGATCATGTTGTGCGTTTCATGTAAAACAGTCATTAGCATATCATGGCATGTGTCTGCCGTCACATTCCTACAGATCATCTTACCGCTAGTTTCAATTCAACTAATCAGTTAATAGCTAACTTGTTTAGTTATCAGCCGTTGCTAAGAATATATATTTAAGATGTTTCGTGGGTACCACCATGTTATATTTCGTTTTGGTTAATGGCGTTTAGAGTAATCATGGTACGGGAATTAATGTTGTATTATTTTCGATTTTAATGTAATATCGGCAGGGGTATAGGAAGCTTCCGAAACGTGCGGGGGGGGGGGGGGGCAACATCATTGAGGGACTTTCTCATACACAATCACAACTCCTTATGCTATAAACCGATACACATCGACCATATCACTTAAATATATATGAATATATGATGTGTTAGTATGCTATCAATACTATTTCTTGAGATTCTTTATTGCTAACCATGCTACAAAAAGATATGGGATGCCATTTTAAAAATAGCATGTACAGTCTAGAAATAAATATTAAAATAAAATATTAAAATAAAGAAAGGCTTAAGATATCCAAAAGACAGTTCTTCAACAGAGAGGCAAATTTTATTTGCCAGTAGGGCACATTTTGCTATTTTGGAAAAGAAGCCCTAGTGCCAGTGCCCCCCCCCCCCCGGCTTCTACCGTGTATATCGGAGATAGGATTTGAATTGATAAGCTAGTTATGTAGGTCGTTATGGCATGTTGGGTTCGGTGACATTGTGAAAATCCTATGTAAAGGACGCAAGAAACTATTTGAAGTGATTTAGCTTGTCTGTTTGTAGATCGATATCGGAAAGTATTTTTCAGCAAGTTCGTTTTGTTTCCTCGAGCAGCTGATCGGCATTTTTGTACAATAGTTATATTCAAATTGACCTTGAGACTAAATAGTGCAGGTCATTATACCACCGCGCTATCTAGATGTGGTTTTCTTGAGGAAAAATGTCAAGTGTTTGCCGTTAGCTGTGAAATACGGTTAATTTTACCTATATCAATATGCCGCCGATGTTGCACATACAGGCTGATACCAATTTCAAGAACAGTTATCGGCACAACAAAGCATTTAACATTGTAACCCTTCAGACTTTTTTCTCTTTTGTAAATTGGATATTCCAGCATTAGGATATTGTATCCATTAAAAGCACCATATAAACCATGTTACAGTTAATCCAACTTTGGTTTTGAAAGTACCATGGACATAAAAGATATCACATACCATTAAAATAATTTTGCTTTATAAGCATTTTTTGAACCAGTTAGCTTATCTTTGAAGCTGTACATATGAACTTGCAGGTAATATATTCACTACATTACAGTATTCATAAAGTATGCTACTCAATCAGCATTTTAGGGCATATTTGCTTTAGTAGATCTGATATGGTGGCTCATGCAATTGAAGAAGCAAAAAAATGATGGCTAGCAATCTGAATAGTTCGTATCTTAAGTTTTAAACCACTCCTTGGTTAGCTTTGGCAACAAATAACGCATGTGAATCAGACTGTGATCAAGCTATCTCTGACAAAGCAAGTGAAAAATATTGAGATGTGTTTAGTATGGGGCGGTTGTGACACCAAAGTATGCGCACACATCTCTGTAATATACAGAAAATTATTGCAGGAACGGTTGCAGATAAGCATGTGTTTAGACAGTTTAGTTTGCTAGTGGGTAACAGTTATATGTTCTACCTAACGACTACAAAACACTTCAACCAAATAGCTTCATGATCTTGTAATTACTGATGACACAATATCAAGAATAGAACAATTAATGTGTAATCTTAACATATGGCCTTTTAGTTAGTTCTAGCTGTTACTGGTAATATCATACAGTATCGTCTAATGTGCCCTACGTAATAACAGCTTTACTCCGAAAGCGTTGATAGCTTAGTATTTTATATTGGTTTGTTAACATAGTTCTGCTAAATACAAAAAAGGTATATATGATATGTATATTACTTATTAAACAAGGAAGTCTTAAATATTTTTATCACAAATAGTAAGTCATGGGGTACTGAGATCTGTATAACAACAACCCGAAAACATACATGTTTCATTATAATGCAATAAGACTTATCTAACACAGTTGATAGCTAAGCTTATATATTTTTCAAACAGGATAATCAAATACAAGTCATATAGATACATGGTCGACGTAGTAAAAGAATATCAGTATTTTGAAAGTAATCGATTCAGTAATTTCAAAATAGATAGCACTGTAGCATGCAATTAAACGATAAGTCTTAAGTACAATTGTTTAATAATGCTATAACAGAGTTAATGCATTTACTATGATTTGCATTATGTTTCGAAGTAATAAGTGAAGCAGAAGATCAGATTAAACTTTTGAGGTAAGCCTGCTTTTATCAATGTTATGAAAGCTAATAAAGCATATATAAACTTATTGTGTGCTATATGATTATGGTCTGAAACGCAAAAGGACTTGTACTATGAAAGTAGGAAATTCAACAAACCTTTGATATGTGTTGAGGTGCTGTAGGATGCAATCTTCTCTTCCTCTCTACTTGAGATTCAAATGCAATGTGATGAGGTTGTCATTTCTGCCATCTGAGATGGTTTCACCAGAAAAGTGTGCCTTGAACTGACTCCAAAAGGTGATGAACTTGAGGACCTTGGCTTGCCTTAATGGCTATTTTAAATCACAATCCTGACAAGTGCAGCTGGACTAAGATAAAGTAGTGTAACTATAGATGGAGTCTTGAAATTGAGGAAAAATGTTACCACACAAGAGATTGTTTGTGCTTAAGAGAACAATTTTTTGGCAGAGTCAATTTCTTTCACTCATCAGGAAAATTAGTGATATCAAAGCACTGATCGTTGGTCATGACATGGTCTAGTTTATGTGAACTTCCAGAGAATTTTCTTAGTAATTGGTAAGGTTAAGTCAAATGCATATGTGTACTGTCATTCAACAAGGTGTTCAAAGCCACCCTGTTTTTGTAAGAAGCCTGATAGGAGAAGTTGAATTTGTTTAACTTAGGTGCTGTTATGAAGATAATTGGAATGAGCACAATGAACTATATGAATTTTTATAGAACAAAGATTTGTTCAGAAATATATTAGGTTAACAAAAAAGAGGCAAGAAGTTGTTTATCTGGTGTGGAGTGATATATAACCATTTCAGCATTATCATGGCTACTGTAGGGTGAATGAATCCTTGTAGCTACATTCGGTGGGTGTTAAAAAGCGGCAAGGGTGGAAGTAATATTTCAGTAAAAGCTCAAATATCAGGTAATCCAAAAAATAAAAAAACCTAACATTTATCAGATGTGCAGGACCAGCTAAATGATCATTGCTTGTAGTGCTTCTGTCAACCCAGTTTAGACCTATTAGCTTTCCCAATTTAAAAAAGTTTGACAAAGACAACCAAAGTTGAAGGTTATTTGCCAATGCAGTCCTGCAATACCACTGAAGTAGAAAAAAAGGGATTACAATATCAGTCAGATGGCGGGAGCAGATCAGTAATATGTTGGAACAGAAATAGATGATACACTACAAAATGTGTTGCATGTTATTGAAAATGGTCCCCATTTTTTTGGGCTAGTACTGAAAACAATGTACATATAACATTAGAAAAAAATAATTGACTTGATAAAAAGAAAGTCGGTCCATCAGAAATGCATTGATTCCATCACAAAAATAACCTCTCTCTACCAATGGGAACTTCATCTTTATGAAATCACCCTTTAAGTTCACTTCATCTCTAAGAATTTGTTCTATATGCACCAAACTGTAAGTGCATGTTGTTCAACTGGTTCCCTGTTTTATTTGGCTAGTACTGTCAAATCAAATGTACATATTACATGAGAAAAAAAGAAAAGACCCTCTATCAGTTATGCATTATTCCAGCACCAAAAACAATCTCTTCAATCAATGTGTTCTTCAATGTCAGGAATTCTCCCTAAAAGTTGAGTTCATCCGAAAAGATTGTTCTATATTCATCAAAATGTATTTACCTCCATTTAAAAGAAGTTTGCATATCCAACATGTTGACAAAAGTAAAGGAAATCACCAGGTTGTGTGTGTGTGTGCATCTGTGACACTTGCTCGGGTACACTGTAACTCAACAAGGGAAAGTTGGACTTAACTCAAACTTGGTCTTACTTAACGGTCATGTGGTCCGAGGTCACCAAAGGTCAATTAATGTTAAAAAAGTAGTATTTTGGGGGGAGAAAATGGGCAAAGAAACAAATGTTTGAGGTTTTATAGTTTTGATGGTATATTCATGTCTCATCGATCAAAAATGTCAATGGGTTGACCCCAGGTGACCTTTGTGTGTGAAGTTATATGAAGTCAAAGTTAATTTTCAGACATTTAGTGCAATAACTCCCAGTGCCAAGGTGTGACACAGTTGATATTTTGGGACAAGTTGCAAATGGTACATGTAAAGGGGAATATTTTCAAACTTAATGGTCATGTGATCCGAGGTCACCAAAGGCCAATTAACGTTAAAAAATAGTATTTTTGTCGGAGAAAATGGGCAAATTAAAAATGTTTGAATTTTTACAGTTTTGATGCTCTAGTTAGGTCTCACCGATCAAAAATGTCAATATGTTGACCCCTGGGTGACCTTTGTGTGTGAAGTTATGTATGTTTACAAGTTCAAAGTTAATTTTTAGACATATAATGCAATTAACTCCCAATGCCAAGGTGTGACATGGTTGATATTTTGGGACAAGTTGTGAATGGGGTGGTGGAACGGTTTCAAACTTAACGGTCATGTGATTTGAGGTCACCAATGTTATCATATCTGTTGACCCGCTTGTAGGTGACCTTATCTTTCTTACATTTTCGACGCCATATTCAGATCTCAAAAGTGCCTTCCGATCAAAAATCCGATCACAATTTGTGATCACAAAAGTGTTGGCTATAGTGTTGGTTACTTTATGGGTACATGTAGGACCACAACTACTTGGACTATTTGAGCCCAATCTTGCTTGATAATATTATGTGTATTGTCATATACCCTTATGCAAGGAACCGCAGTGCCCTTGGGCTCTTGTTATTGAGGCTGCGTATTAGAGTTCTATATTCTGAATCAGGCAAGCGAGGTTTTTGCAATTCTTCTATGTTTGCACTATTGACTGCAATCCCAATGTCTTGTCCAATATCATACAATTCAGTTGATTCATTGGAAGGGATTTTCACTTGTTGTTTATCCTTTTCGTCTCGATGAGCCTTTTCCGTATGTTCTGTATTTGGTGCAATCTCATCATACATCTCAGGGTCTTCATTTTCAATATCATCTATTGCCTGGTCAATGATATCTCCACTGTGGTTATATTCTGCTTCCTTGTCTTTAATCTTGGATTCGACCTGAAGGTATCGTTCTTGGTACGTATGACATGACTCTATGATATTGTTCTCAGATCTCCAAGGAAAAAACAACATAAGCTGTTCTCTGTAGTATTTTCCAGGGTCAGTTTCCTTGTTAAACCGAACATATCTAATGATCTTGGCTTTGTTTCTTTTTCTAAATTTCAACGCACCAACTGTGTAATATTTGACCTCATCAGTACTTTGCATAATTTCAGTCATATCGAGGTCATCAGCATTATCATCTGAATCATAGTCATCGTTAAAACTATCTTTGTTGAGAAGTTCAGTCATATGAGCATCATCATTATCATCATTGTTAGCACGTTACTCTTGTTGTCACTACTGATATCATACCAAGCTACAAAGTCTGCTAAGCAATAATGATGATTTATCCTTTTCGTCTCGATGAGCCTTTTCCGTATGTTCTGTATTTGGTGCAATCTCATCATACATCTCAGGGTCTTCATTTTCAATATCATCTATTGCCTGGTCAATGATATCTCCACTGTGGTTATATTCTGCTTCCTTGTCTTTAATCTTGGATTCGACCTGAAGGTATCGTTCTTGGTACGTATGACATGACTCTATGATATTGTTCTCAGATCTCCAAGGAAAAAACAACATAAGCTGTTCTCTGTAGTATTTTCCAGGGTCAGTTTCCTTGTTAAACCGAACATATCTAATGATCTTGGCTTTGTTTCTTTTTCTAAATTTCAACGCACCAACTGTGTAATATTTGACCTCATCAGTACTTTGCATAATTTCAGTCATATCGAGGTCATCAGCATTATCATCTGAATCATAGTCATCGTTAAAACTATCTTTGTTGAGAAGTTCAGTCATATGAGCATCATCATTATCATCATTGTTAGCACGTTACTCTTGTTGTCACTACTGATATCATACCAAGCTACAAAGTCTGCTAAGCAATAATGATGAAGTGCTTGAGGTCGGACAGCATACTTCCTGATAAGTCCCATACATTCAATATCTGTTGAGTTATCTGGCAACTGATGAATATATTTCAATGGTTTGATCAGGATTGTTCGATTTTCTGGTGGCGAGGTGTTCACGAACAGAAATTGCATGGAGGCTTTCCTCAGTGACATTTGCAACACCAAATACACTGCTTCTTGAGCACTCATTTCAACATGATTTAGGAACTTGTTTCCAATGTGTCGAACTTGTTGTTTAATGTCCATGTTTCCTTCTCTTGCTTCTGTTGTGGCACGCTGCATAAGGTTACTCATACCTCTTTGTCCTTTGCTAATGTAAGATACAATGTACATGGCACATGCATATGGGTCCAATATGTATTGGATGTCCATATAAATTTCGCAAGTTTCCAGCAAAACTGAACTGTAACCATTAATTCTGACCTCTGATGGTGATCTTTTGAGAAAGATTTTGTCCGATGATATGGATGAACGAATAGCAATAATGTAGTCATTTTCTGTGGTTTCCAACTTTGTCAACATGTCTTCAAATGTGTCAGTAATGTCTTCAGCAAGTTTCAAATCATCCAAGTAAGCTTTTATGCACTTGTACAATTCTGTAGTTTTGTCATTGCCTTTATCTTCCAATGGTGTTAGAATCATGGTTCTAGGTATTGGTGGGATAGGAAACCCAAAGCGACAAACACCTTGTCTCTTTTTCCTGCATGTCTTTGCATGGCTGTGGGATTGCAAGTTAATACTTTGGTTGACTGTGTCAGGAGGTTTGTTACATGTGACATATTGATCAATAAAGGATACAATATCCGTAGCTGCTTCATTCCCATATAAAGGTGCATCTTTAATCCAAACTAGCATGTGAATGTATGGGGGACCTCTCTGTTGGAACTCTACTCTGTAGAAATGATCAATGATTTCACCAATTGGATGATATGAACTATACAGGAAATCATTCAGTAACCTGCGAAACATCTAATCAATGTGTCGTGCACATGTAACAGGGTCACTCTTGATAAGATTAGACTTGTCATTCCAATTAATGTTTAGTAGTTCTTCATCTGTGAAATGTTTGTTATTGACTGTTCTTCCAAGGATTTTGAGTAGGTGAAGCCACCTTGTTTCAGCAGCAGAGAATGACAGAAACCATGTTGGGATTCCAAGTTGTCGAATCATCGCAAACAATTCTCTCTTGGACTTTTCCCAATAGGGAGGGGATCCTCGTAACGTTCGGAATACTCTAAATCCTTCATCTACAGTCAGGATTTCATTGATACTTTCACTTGTTTTGAAATGCTTAGCAGTTAAGTTCTTTCCCTGTGTTTTCTTCTTTCGCATGCTAAGTGTAACTTTCTGCTGTATTTGGTTAATTTGTAGTTTCTTGGTTTTGTAGAATATGTTAGGGACAGATTTGGCAAATCGTCTATCTTTGTGACGCAATTCCCATTTACATATTGTGCTATAGTGTACTTTATCTTTAGTGTCACTTCTTGGCTGTCCACAAAACAATGTTGGGAAAGCAAGTATTTCTGAATTAGTGTCTTGAAACAAGCCCATAGGTCTATTTCCCTCACCTGGTGGTACACAATAAGTTGGTTTTGTTCATCAAATTCTGGTGTGAGCATAGTATCTAATGTACCTGTAGGTTGCATGTCATCATTTTGAGGTTCTGTCCAATCATCATCTGAATCTGGATCAATTTCATCTTTAGATTGAATTGAGGGAGTTAGTTGTGCTGGAAAATCCATGTTCTCTTTTGTGACAGATTGTTCTTGAGTAGGTTCCACGAATTCCTGCCAATCATGCTGCAATGTTTCATTCCATGTCTTATGAATTGAAACTCCTTCATCTCTATATAATTGACAGTTTGCAAGAAGCCAATTTGCAGCATCAATTACTTTATTGGGCCTGACATTTTCGTTTTGAACAGAGTGCTTATAGGAAAGTTTTCTTTTAAATTTGACAGGAATGGTCATGCTCTCGTCTATTTTGCATGGTAATGTCCTTATTGTACTTGATACATTACAAGCAACATTTACCACATTTCCTTTAACATTCAGTTGTCGTCCTCTAGGAAGTTCTCGTATTTGCATGAATGGTATTCGAAGGGCAACTAATCTTTCTTCCAGAGAATGTAGTTGCAACTCAATTGGGACAATGGTAAGTCTCATATTATTGTCTAAGAGGTATCTTGTCAGATTTAATATATTCCTTACAAGTACCACATATCCAAACTTTGTTGTCAATAATGGAAGAATTGTGTAAAGCAAAGCATTTGGTGGAGTTTCTAAGTGTGTGTCCCAAGTGAGTCACACTTTCTTTGTACCATAACTGTTCACAACAACAGCACACATATTCTGGACCGACTGGAATTGACTTCCAAAATATTTTTTGCAATTGTTGGATTGATGATGTATTCCTGGTAACTATCTTCTTTTGTTTTTCTTTGATTTCTTTTGATACATATTGTGGGTCCGTTCTAGCTTCTGCCATTCGTACTTTGTTTTTTCTCTTTTATAATGTATATTTTGATGCCACGGATAGTTTTCATTCGTTTGACATTTTCTTCTTTCTCATTTTGAGAGTACTCGTCTATTTGTCTGGTCAGTTTCATTCGTTTGATGTTTTGTTTCTTTTCAGTTTGACAATATTCTTTTTCTGTCTTGTCAGTTTTATTCGTTTGATGTTTTGTTCCATTTCTGCTTGATAATATTCGTTTTCTTTCTTGTCAGTTTCATTCGTTTCATGTTTTGTTTCTTTTCAGTTTGACAATATTCTTCTTTTTGTCTTGTCAGTTTCATTCTTTTGATGTTTTGTTCCATTTCTGCTTGAGAATAGTTTTTATTTTGTCTTATCTCTTTCATTCTTTTACTGTTTTCATACTTTTCACATTGACTGTACGTGTTATGCTTTCTCTTGGATTTAATCCTTTTTGCATTCTTGGCTCTTTCTTCTTGTCTATATGACTGGTTATTTGTTCTTAACTTTTGCATACGTTTGACACTACCGGAGTTATCATGGTTGTTGTCGTCATGCAATTCATCTTTCTGTACATACTTTTCTTTTTCATCTTTAAGCTTCTTCCACAAATTTTGCCTTTGTTGTTCCTCTCGTATCCGTTCTATAGATGTTTTAGGAGTTGAAGATTCGGGGTTATGTTTTACAAGGCAGAGATCAGTATTCTCAAAACCATATACGACATCAAATAATGATTACCATTTGTGTTTTCTAGATAAATTGCACGTTTCTTTCTATTGTCTGTGAAATTGCCAGAAGCTGGATATCGCAACCATTTCCATTGACTACCATATACAGCATATGTATATATGTCAGTTTGTAAAATTTTGGCAGCAGCCATTATTTCAACCTCCGTAGACCATACTCCATCATTAGAAATATGAGATGTCTGAATGTAGTCTTTCACAGAACACCATGAAGGTGGAAGGTGGCATTCCTCAATAGCTTGGACTACTACATATCTCAAAATATGATAATTAGCTTCTGAATTTGTTATTAAGAATGACAAACTTCTAAAGAAACAATTGCCATCACCTGTTATTTTCCAAACATTACATGGTTTTGAAGTATTAACATACAAGATCGGACTGTTGATTTGTGGCCAATTCAAATTACAATTGACATGGATATTTTGTGTATATTGTTTCAACAGGTCAATTTTTGAAATACTCCATTCATTATTAACTGGAAAGAAAGCAAATGCATCATGAGTCTGCACAGAGTGCAAATAAATATCAGTTAATGCATCAGTTGAATGTTGGACTGACACATCATCCATAATTTGGGAAGAGTTTGTGCCTGATTCACATTCTCGGTTAGTTCTGCTTTGTTGCATTTGTTGTTGATTTGCTTTTTTTCTTTGCTGGTAACTCTTTTTCTTTGTTTGTGGCATGACTGATATGTTCTGTACCTTTACTATATAAGCCAACTTTTATATATTTTGTCCAATATGGCAATATTGAAATTGAAAGTCTCATTGATATGCAACTTATAAGGCTTGACTGATATACATGTTAATAGGCCAATTGATATGGGAGTTGATAATGTAATTGATATGCAAGTTGAACAGCTGATTGTTATGTAAGTAAATTGTTTGATTGAAATGCAAGTTTATTGGCTAATTGATGTGCAAGTGTAACGATATGCAGGCTAACAAGTTCATTAATATGTGAAAAGCTAATTGATATGCAGGCTAAGTGATATGCAAATTGACTGATTGATATGTAAGTTGAATGGTTGATTAATATGCAAGTTGAAGAGCCGATTGATATGCTAGTTGATTGGTTGATTGACATGCAAGTTGATTTGCTGGTTGATACCCAAGTTGGGTGACTAATTGGTATGCCAGTTCAATGGCTAATTAATTGATATGCAAGTTGATTGGTTGATTGATATGCAAGTTGAATAGTTGATAGATATGGAAGTTGAAAAGCTGGTTGATATGCAAATTGATAGGCTGATTGATATGCAAGTTCATTAGTTTCTTGATATGTAAGTTGATTGGCTAATTGATGTGCAGGTGTATCGATATGCAAGCTAACAAGTTCATTAATATCTGACTTGAAAAGCTAATTGATATGCAGATTGTTTAAAATTTGTTAAGATTTGTTCAAATTGTATTAAAGTTTGTTCATGGATGTTCAAATTTTTTTATACTTTGTTAAATTTTGGTTAAAATTTGCAAGATTAATCAAATTTGGTTTCAGTTTCATCAATTTTGTTTCATGTTTGAAATAAATTGAAAATTTTGTCCAAGTTTGTTCAATGGTTGTTAAAGTTGTCAAGGTCATAAAATTTGTTCAACCTTGTTCGTATTTCGCTCACGGTTTGTTCAAATATTGTTCAAATTTGGTTCAAGTTTATTTAAATTTCGTTCACGGTTATTCAAATTTGGTCAAGTTTGTTCAAATTTGGTTCACAGTTGTTAAAATTTGGAAAAATATTTTGAAGAAATCTCAAAATATGTTCAAGTTTGTTCAAATTTTGTTAAGATTTGTTCAAATTGTGTTCAAGTTTGTTCACGATTGTTAAAATTTTGTTCTGGTTTGTTAAATATTTAGTTCCAATGTTTGTTCAAATTTGGTTAAAGTTGAATGGTTGATTAATATGCAATTGAAAAGCTGATTGACATACAAGTTGATTGGTTGATTAATATGCAAATTGAATTGCTGATTGATCAGCTAATTGGTATGCCAGAGCAATGGCTAATTAGTTGATATGCAAGTTGATTGGTTGATTGATTGATATGCAAGATGAATAGTTGATTGATATGCAGGTTGAAAAGTTGGTTGATATGCAAGTTGATAGGCTGATTGATATGCAAGTTCATTGGTTGCTTGATATGTAACTTAAGACTAATTGATATGCAGGGTAAGAGATATGCAAGTTGATTGGTTGATTAATATGCAAGTTGATAGGTTGATAGGCTGATTGATATGCAGGCTGATTAAATATGCAGGCCAATTGATATGCAAGTTCATTGGTTGATTGATATGTAAATTGAAAAGCTGGTTGATATACAAGTTGATTGGTTGCTTGATGTGTAAGTTGAGTGGCTAATTGATATATGTGATATATAGTTGATTAACATGCAGGCTAATTGATATGCAAGATCAAAAATTGATTAATATGTTAGATCAAAAGATGACTGATATGCAAGTAGATAGGTCGATTGATATGCAGGTTGTCTGAATAATTGATATTCAGGCAAATTGATGTAAAAGTTGATGCGATTCGGAGAATGGTTGCCAATAAGACTAAGTAAGTTTGTAGTATGACTAGAGTTCTTATGCCAAAGAGAAAGAGTAACAAATAACACAAAGTGAATAGGGGCAATAATAGTGATTGATTGAAACTAAACTTAACTTAGAACAGAGCAAAATGCTGGTTGACAATATTGTAAGACTGATTACCGTATATGAACTCAGTCAAGAGTGCAAAGACAACCAGGAAGTCCAAAAGGAAACCTGAAAAGAAAACAAGGAAGCAATTTTGAATATTTGCCATGAATATATATGAGCTTATGGCAATTCTCTAGCCCTATTGTTATATTTACCATAGATTACAAATAAGTGATAAACTGAAGTATTACCAGACTTGTTGTTGAACAGCGATGTAATCATGTAATGTGTCATTGTTATTTAATTTTTTATGGCAATAAATTGTTAAATGGTGTTAAATCAATTCTGAAACTGTTGAAATGCAACTGAAATTGTGGATAACAGATTATCGTACCAAGTTTTGAAAGAAATCGAAATTACTTGGCAAAGTACACCCTACTTGTGTTCAATTGTTAGACGGCATAGAGGGCTTGGTTGATGTGATCAGAAGAACTGTCAATATCTCTTTACACTTCCACATATTTGGGAAGTACTTTCACAATAAACACCCATGCTGTATTTTATATCTACTGTAAATGCTTGATTTGAAAGTAGTTGAGCAACAGTTTGAATTATTGTGGACTGCAAAAGTTCATTCATTAGTACGTAACGGCAGTTTGTACACGATGTAGTGGAATTCAACGCAATCACAAATATTCTTATTTTTTTCAATCGAAATTTTGGCGAAGATAGAAGTTATGTAACCGATATGAAACATGAATAGGGTGATAGAGGACACATTGCTCTATTCCGTGATGTGTGTCGCACCACCTAACTATTTCTATAACTAAAGATAATTAATTTTAAACATTTCACTAGTACGTAACGGCAGTTTGTTCACGATGTAGTGGAATTCAACGCAATCACAAATATTCTTATTTTTTTCAATCGAAATTTTGGCGAAGATAGAAGTTATGTAACCAATATGAAACATGAATAGGGTGATAGAGGACACATTGCTCTCTTTCGTGTGCTTTTTACGTGACCCGCCATGCGGGATACAAAACGTCACGGCCAAACGGCACTACCGAACCATCCCATACTGACAAACGAAACTCAGGTCAAGCGAGCTGCAGAGACAATACCCCAACCCCCCCACTCAAACATTCAAAAAATTACAAAAGGACGACCCGCACGCAGCGAAACGAAAAACCCCTCCCCAGCACACCAGCGTCCAAAGAAGGCAGCCCTAGATAAACGGCGAAAATCGCCTTCAATTTGAAGGCGAATGTCAGACTTCACCGCCTCCTGGACTGCCTGCCAACTGGCAAATTTCCCCCTGAAAACCACATTACATCTACTCCGCCAAACATGTTTTTTTACAATAGAACAAACAAAAATAATGCGGTGCAACACCGCAACCGAACAAACTGGAGGGTCTACCCCATATAAAATAAAGCCCTGCCCTACCGACCATGAACGGTCTCCCGTAACACGGTCGGTCCAGGTCTGGAACCACTCCCATAATTTGAAAACAAAACAACAATGCCAAAAAACATGAGCGGTACTCTCTAAGCTGTCACAGTCGGTCCTTGGGCACAGTCCATCACCCAATCGCCAGTGATATCTTTTTAGGTTGGTCACCAAGGCACCGTGTGCAATTCTCCATGCAAGATCACGGAGCCTGCAACCATTCAGCCTTGAATGCACCGAACGCCATACTTCGGCAGAATGACGTCCCTGGACAAAAATTGCATTCAATGCCCTATCCCGCAACGAACTGTGAACGAGGGCCGGCTGTGACAGGTCAACAGGGGGCAACTCAATCAGAGCGGAGCAAATGACACGCACCACCCTGCTTGGAGTACTACTATGCGGTTCTCTGTTGCTAAACAGCGCCGGGACCCATCGACGCAGGTGCAAACCGCCCCAAAAACGTAGAAAATATGAACAAGGCAACCCTGGGTCAGTTACCGCTACAAACAACTGCTTCAATAACAAAAAGGTCAATTTACTTCCCAGATGAACCACCCCTAACCCACCCTTCTCCAGTTTTTGGTACATTACCGCCCTTTTGACAAGCTCTGTACCACCCGACCAAATAAATGAAAATATCGCTCTCTCCAACCGCACCAGGACGCGACGCGGAATTGGATACACCGCGCCCGGGTACCACAAGATGGGCGAAACAAAACGATTAATTACGGTGACTTTCCCTAAGATCGAAAGCCAGCGGGTGCCAAAGGTTTCGAGCCTGCTCTCAAGTACCTCAGCCCTCTCGTTCCAGGTTACATCACAAGGTGCATCACAGCCGAACCATATACCATTAATTTTGATATTTTGATCCGACCACGATGCACCGAATGGCAATTTTAAACATTTCACTAGTACGTAACGGCAGTTTGTTCACGATCTATAGTAGAATACAACGCAATCACAAATATTCTTATTTTTTTCAATCGAAATTTTGGCGAAGATAGAAGTTATGTCACCGATATCAAACATGAATAGGGTAATAGAGGACACTTTGCTCTATCTCGTGATGTGTGTCGCACCACCTAACTATTTCTATAACTAAAGATAATTAATTTTAAACATTTCACTAGTACGTAACGGCAGTTTGTTCACGATCTATAGTAGAATACAACGCAATCACAAATATTCTTATTATTTTCAATCGAAGTTTTGGCGAAGATAGAAGTTATGTAACCGATATCAAACATAAATAGGGTAATAGAGGACACTTTGCTCTATTTCGTGATGTGTGTCGCACCACCTAACTATTTCTATATCTAAAGATAATTAATTTTAAACATTTCGTTAGTAAGTAACGGCAGTTTGTGCACGATGTAGTTGAATTTGGAAGTTATGTCACTGATATCAAACATTAATAGAGTGATAGAAGGGACTCTTCTCTGTCTCGTTATTGCATATTGCACTTCTTATATATTCCTATAAGAAAGATTATTAATTATAAACATTTCATTATTTGGATGAATTGTCTTAAATTGTATGTACAAACAATTATTGAGTACCACTGCATCTTCACCGTTGCTTATTGTCCGCTAGATAATAGATGGCGCTCTCCGCTTTTCTCCTTATTATCTGCTCTTATTGTCCGCTACTAATGTCCGCTACCTTCAAGCAGGTCACACTGTTTTACTGAGCTTTTTTGGCCCCAAAATCTGCTAAAATGCCTTTTAAAAATAGTGCCAAAGTAACAAGTACATTTTTCTCTTTCAACTCAGGGCCAAAGCTCAGTTCTAAAGCTTACTGGATGCTGGGATTGAAGTAACTGTGCTTAAAACACATTCTATAGACCACAGAGCACCTTAGACATGCAGTACAGAACAGTCATGCTTATGGATGACTTCTTATCACACCAGGGAACATGCTAACCAGTGGGGACCCCTCCCCCATATCAATCGCAAAATGTGCCCTCCCCCCTCCATTTAAAATTCCTGGCTCCGTCGCTGCTCAGCAGTACCGCGAAGATACCTTCCGAACAAGTCATTAAAAATCACTGGAACAGCTCAGGCAAAACGGTTTATTCCAGCCTTGTATTTCGGAGTGTGCTCGAATAAAAAACACATCGAAACTGGCAGAGCAAAGCCGACGCAGACTTAAGAGCACATTTTTAGGCAAAATTTACTATGCAAACTCTATTTCACAATAAACACAAAATTGGAAATAAATGTTCGTTAGGCTGATGCCATTTGAGTCTCATCCCCACCATCGTTATCCCTCGGACGACTTAGCGGATGGAACTCGGGAAAAAGGTTTCAATTTGGGGATTGAAACATTCATAACGGGAATGGGGCATACTGCAAAAGTACCTAAACTGGTCGCACGCGAAACTTGACCCCTCCCACATCAATCGATGACCCCTCCCACACCACTCGAATGACCCCTCCCACACCAATCGAACTCTTTCCCCTCACACCCTCCCCAATGAAAAAATATGGTTACGCCAGTGTATGTTAGATGATTATGAAGTTTAAAACAGGATTGAGGTTCGATATTGACAATTGTTTAAACTTTCCGCGAAGTGTACTATGGTTAAACTAGCAATGTGAAAACGATTCAAATTCAGCACGCATGCGCATATCCCTTCCCAACGATATCAAATTTGCTAGAACACCTCATCACCATCGTTTACATTTTAAACTTGAATAAAGTCCGTCAAAGATCGATATTTGTTTTCAGAATACGTATTTTATATAACATGTTGGAATTATAGTCGGGAAGTTTCAGAAGTTTTGCAACTTCCAATTTATTTGAAACTGTCATACAACAATATTTGTAGTAACTACAACTACTGAATAAAAAATTATTTCCTGGACAAAAGAAGAATTGTTTAAAAAAAAATAGGTCTTATTACGGTACGTATGCCAGTGAGTTGACAGTGCCTGAATCTCAGACAGGCACCCAGTGACATGCCTAATAGTAACCGGGGTCCATACAGATGACGGAAGGTGAATCTCACTGACAATGGGTTAAATA